>CM056381.1:12400565-12685796 GCA_029718625.1 Synaphobranchus kaupii | reverse complement strand
TGACTTACATACAAAGGGCTGAAATAATACCACACACAATACAGCACAATACACCACAGTACAAACAATCAATATAGAAGCCCCGATAGAATGAAACGGAAGGCTTAAATAGCAGTGACCACGCCCAGGAGTAAATGCTAACAGAAGGTACGCAAACCCAGCAGGGCGGAGCAAGCATCTACCAAAAGGGCAGCGCCCTCGCGTGGCCACCAAGGAAAACGACCGCGTAGGTAAACAGGGTTAAAACCATGACAGTTTGAGACACAGCCTCTCATAGATATAAAACCATAGATGTGACATATGTCATAGTGGCACAATTTTTGAGACCATACCCAGGTAAGATGGTGGCCAGTAACCATGGTTTTATATATATGGGCCAATCATCAGCTATCTGGGTTCTGAGATCCGATTATGACATCACAGTGGGTTAGAAAGTACATGACACTTTGCCATAGGTTCCTATTATAGCTGTACCCAGATAAGATGGCTGCCAAATTGTTCCATTTCAGAATTCCAAATGGCTATTACATTATATGATATGTCATATCTATGGTTCTATATCTATGCAGCCTCTATCTTTCCGTGTAATGTTTCATCTTTTGTGGTGGAGTGACATTTACAAGCTAATGTGCTTCTCCATCTTCCTTGACATGCAGAGATTTGAGGAGGAATCTGTGCAGGAACCCAGATGGGGACCGCGCCCCTTGGTGTTACACTAATGACCCCTCTGTCCGATGGGAGTACTGCAAGGTGGACAAGTGTTCGACGAAACCCGTTACGCCTAAGCCTGACACTGTGGCCAATCCCGACCACACGCCTGAACTAATCCCATCCCCATCAACCCCTGATGCCAAAGGTAGGCTCATGCTTTAAAACATCCCATAAAACCACTGGAAGCAGATCCAGTTATTTACAAGATTTTCAAAATATATAAATAAATTAGTGTAATAACCACAGCATTAAAAATACTTTCATTTTATATTAATATTTGGTGTAAGGAGAGAAAAAAATGTGTGATCTTCCCCGCTTAAGGAAATTAATGTATGCTGAAATCCATTTGTCTCTAAAGCTAAGAACTTACCAAAGAACATATTTTCTAGGCAGGCATGTGCAGCTCATTAAAATCAGTGTTAATTGGTAACCACTGTCTCTTGCACACTACAATATTGAAAGTGAAAACCATTACATGGTTAATGGGGACAGTCTATGGTACTCAGAATGGAAACTTTTCAGATTGTAAGAATGACAATGGAGCCAGTTACCGAGGCCCCACGTCCATGACTGCTCTGGGTGTGACCTGCCAGGCTTGGAGTGCCATGACCCCCCATCAACACAGCAGCTTCACCCCCAGAACACACCCAGACAAGGGACTGGAATCCAACGTGAGTCCGGCGGGTCCATAATGGCTTCTGTTCTGCACTGGGCTCTATTCTATTCTATTCTATCTTTTTAAGTGTGTGCCTTTGGAGAAAAAATGGCACATTTATTTTGATAAAAAATTGGAATATTCAAACAAATGAACCTTTCTTTTATTTTGTTTCATTTCATTTTAAAAATTTAATTTAACTATAATAATAATTTAGTTAAAATTGCAAGATGCCCCTGAGCAGAAGTAGCCATATTTGTGTACCTTTAGTGACTAGTTTGTTGTGAGAAGCCAGTTGGCTTTTTTTGATGCTTTCTTTTTGTATTTCGTTTTTATTTCGGCTGTAAAATATCAAGGGCGTAGTTACTTTGGCACAGATTATTTCACATTTGATTTTTGATTTTGAATCCAGTAAAACAACATTGTGATGTAATTATTTGCCCACTTTCAATCATATATAGATTTTTAATCACAAAATGGTTAATTTAAGCAGACGACTGCATTAGAAAATCGGGTCCCGCGGGAATGTGAAACAAGAATATTACGTTTGTCATGCAGACAGAGTCTTTTGTGTATTTTTCATCAGCAATGCAGAAACCCCGATGGCGATGTGAACGGACCGTGGTGCTACACGACGGACCCTAACAAAAAATGGGACTACTGCCAAATTCAAGATTGCTGTACGGAATACTCGGGCGTATTTACGAATAATATAGAACATGAGTTGGCTATTAAGCCGTACAAATTCATCCATCGGCCTGGGCTGACTGAGAAATCTTGTTTATTCTGACACAGGCAGCTCCGTATTCCCTATTTCAGTGTTCCAGCTGTTTGGTGTCTGTGCTGTATTTTGTTCATTCTTATGTGTATTTCACCAACCAGCCGGTCTGGAATGCGGACAGGCCAAGGTGAAGCCCAGGAAGTGCTTTGGCCGAATCGTTGGAGGATGCGAGTCCAAACCCCACTCCTGGCCCTGGCAAATCAGCCTCCGGACTAGGTACATACGCCGCTCTCCCGGCACAGCTCTCTCAGCCGCATTGCCGCTAGACTTTTTAAGGAGCGCCCTGCGCTCGGTCCTCTCACTTTGAGGAGGGACAAAGTCCAGGGAATTATTAAAGAAAACCGACGTGGCGACGTACAAACGAAGGGGTCTTAAGCTTTCGCGGCTGTTCGTACGGCCGCTCGCGGTGTAACCACGGATACCTTGTGTTTTCAGCCGGCACCAGCACTTCTGCGGAGGGACTCTGATCAAGCCGCAGTGGGTTCTGACTGCCGCACACTGCCTGGAGAGGTGAGTGGGAATGCCTGTCACCGTAAAATGAGCACTAATCCAAAATGCACATCAAACCAGAGTACGATACAAAATGGCCTCTATCTGGTGACCTGGGAAATCAGATTTTAACATGATAATGTGTCATTCATAAGGGGAATTTAAAGGCACAGGGTCTGTTTGCTCTGTGGCAGAGAGTGGCAGAAGAGAGACCAGTATGAAACTGAGATTAAAGAGATAAACGGCTTGTTGGTAGGCTATGACATGTACTGTATGTAAAATACACCTATGTTAAACCTTACACAGTAAGGTTTTAGATTATACCTTACATTGGTGCTTTATCTCTGGTCTGCTACTCCTGTTTGACATTTTTTGCAGATCAAGTCGTCCATCGTCCTACAAGATATACCTTGGAATCCACAGTGAGTTAGGCAATGAGCCATCAAAGCAAGTTCGAGACCTCGAAAAGTTGATTCTGGGACCCCCCGGAAAGGATATCGCACTGCTCAAACTAGACAGGTGCAGTAATTTCTCTCTAATTTATTTTTCTTCTTAGCATTATTACTTCTCAGAGGGAATTTTCCCAAACAGTTTTTTATTGTTTTCTCCAAGTCGAGACAATCTTCGTTATCCCAGAGGTTGTGAAATTGAAATTGAAATTGAAATTGTTTGTGAAGTCAGGACCAATAAAAAAAAAATAATTGTGATGTAATGGAACAGAAGTCAAGACAAGATTCAGCTCGACACACTACAATGATCAATACACACAGTCATGATCAAAATAAATTGATAAGCCACTCCATACTTATTTCAATAAATATGACAGAAAGGTAAATTCAAATTTTGCTCTGATATACAATTGTGCTCTATAATAAATAGCAGTGTGTAGTAACTAACAGCCTAAAAATATTTGACAAGAATACAAAAGAAAAAGATGCAAGTATTTACCACTTGTTAAGCAGGATGACGGCTGTACAGGCCTACTGTATATCAAAGCTGGTTTGTAGGGACTGCTTTATTTACAGTTGGGAAATATTAAATGAACACATACAGTAACACATACAGTAAAATGTGAATGTGGTCAAAGCAATCTTGGCTTTACATCTTTGTTCCAGACCTGCCATCATAAATGACATGGTGCTGCCTGCCTGTTTACCTGAGAAGGACTACATTGTGCCAAGCCGGGCCGAGTGTCATGTGACTGGGTGGGGTGACACCGAAGGTATTTAACTAAAGTTATTATGATATCATATTGCTACACGACAGAGCAAAGAGTCTTGAATGATTTTTAGAAGATTTCTGTAAAAATCGTTTTGCGTGGGAGACTTGTGGGAGACTTACCAGGAACTTGTGAAGCAATCTCTTCGTTTTGACATGTGCGGTGTTTCACTTAATCGGAAATACGTGTGGTTTCTTTCCCGCAGGCACCGGTTCTGAGGGCGTGCTGAAGGAGACCGGGTTCCCAGTCATCGAAAACAAAGTGTGCAACCGAGCCGCATTTCTCGCCGGAAGAGTGAAGGACCACGAGATGTGCGCGGGAAACATCGAGGGAGGCACAGACACCTGCCAGGTGAGCCGCCATCACAACAGCGACTTCCGTCCAGTGGGGCGTGTCCAGTCTCAATGTCCAGGCTCAATTTGTTCCATTGCATAGTTGCGTACAGTGATGCGTGTCCAGTCTCAATTTGTTTCATTGCATAGAATTTTTTTTGCCATTTCTTATAATAGTAGCATGACGGTGGTCATTTCTGACTCGCTCTTGGCTTTGAAGATTTAAAAATGCCAGCGACACTAAGAATTGAATGCGAAAAAGCGATCCTCCATTGAAAACCAATGCATTTGAGCATATAAGTTTGAAGGCTACGTGGCGAAACGCCTTGGTTTTAACAATGTAGAAATGCAATGTTTAATCCTTATTGTTGCTCCTTCCCATTCCATACCGCTTGAGGCCGTGCCACGTTTTTTGTCGGTTTTAACATTAGTGGCGTTGATACTGACGGCTGATAATTCTTTCTCCTCCAGGGTGACAGCGGTGGCCCTCTCGTGTGTTATTCGAAGAACACCTTCATCCTGCAGGGAGTGACCTCCTGGGGTCTGGGCTGCGCCAACGCCATGAAGCCCGGGGTGTATACCAGAGTCTCGAAATTTGTGGACTGGATAGACCAACAGATCGCTAGTAATTCGTAACTGTGTCATTCCCACATCAGTAATTTTTGAATGAAAATGCATAAAATGGTGATAAAAGAAATGAAAAAAACGATGGAAGCTGCTTCATTGAGCTACGTAATACCGCACATCCTTTAGGTTGAATCTATTCGAACTGGTGAATAAAATGAAATAATTGACCTGACACTGTCGGGTTAACGTTGAAAAATCCTGTTTCTTTTCTTTGCATTGATCACTGCGCTCATGAGAACAAGAGGGACGTGGAGTTCAAAGCTTTGGCCTCAGACTACTGTAAAAGGTAACAATTCCATTGAAGCTAGCAAAACCAACATGGATACGCTATCAATTCAGTGCAAGCAAATTCACTAAAGTTTCCTCCCACAGTCCAAAGGCATGCAGGTTAGGGTAATTGGAGACTCTAAATTGCCCATGGGTATGAGTGTGTGAGTGAATGGTGTGTGTGCCCTGCGATGGATTGGTGACCTGTCCAGGGTGTATTCCTGCCTCTCGCCCAATGCATGCTGGGATAGGCTCCAGCCTGACCACGAATAAGTGGGTTAGATAATGGATGGATGGGTGATTCACATTGAAAGATAATGCAGAGGTGTATGGAAATATACACTATGTGGTATGCATTAATGGAGGCACACGGGCACATTTTTGTAATGGGCCCATTCAGTTGGCCATTATCAATTAACAAATATTCTCTGAATATGACAAAGAAAAACTTTAAGCTCAGCTAAAAAACTGACAAAATGGTGCTAAATGACCCCAAAATTTACATTCATCTTAGTTCAGTTGTTCAAACTGAATCGGTAAGAATCATAGACTTCAGCAGTGACTTATCCAAAGAGACAGAATTCTCTCTTGTGTGTCAAAAGATAGAAACAAGTTTGGCCGGTAGCCTACAGCAGGATAGGAAATGGTGTTCTCACGCTTGCCATGTAAGGCTGTGCCAGGACTGGCTACGGAGGATTATCAGCATCGTAAGAAAGTTACTTACTCAAGTCACTGACACCACAGTGTTGATAAAGTGATAGTAGGCGGCAACAAAGAACCTACAGTCATACTGACAATGCATGACTGACTGTACTTATTGATATGCACAGTATATGGGGAAGGCATAAAGACAACACAAAGTTGCTTGAGGGTGGGAATCTTATGGTTCATGGTTATTTATTTTCTAGCTTCAGGCTTTAAACATGACATTGCACTTTTCAATAGCAGGCTTTTCAACAGCCTGGTTCCATTGCCATTACCCGGGCAGCTAGCATAAATATCCCATAACAATCTTTATAGTTCATTATAATTGCGCCATACTAAATATCACAGTGTCTTCCATTTACAAATACACTAAGTAGGGTAGGAATTGTATAAATTATTACATTTTAAGATAGATCATCCTTGAGACAAACACCCACTGAGTTATGAAACACATGAAAAAATAAATAGGGAATAATAAAGTATTTCAAATATAAACTGTTTCTTCATTTTGGTCACAGGCAGAAAAAAATAAAATAAAATAATAGATACTCACACAATAACACTTTAGTTTAAGACATATTATACAAACCCCAATTCCAAAAAAGTTGGGACAGTATGTAAAATGCACATAAAAGCAGAAAGCAGTGATTTTTAAATTCTCTTTTACATATATTTAATTGAAACCAGTACAGAGAAAAGATATTTAATGTTTTACCTGTATCAACTTTGTTTACCTGTTTACCTGTGGAATGTTCCAAACAGGTGTTTTTTTAACTTCCCAGTCTTTTTTTTTTTTGCCCCCGTCCCAACTTTTTTGGAACGTGTTGCAACCATCAAATTCGGAATTAGCGTATATTTACAAAAATCAATAAAGTTGATAAGGTAAAACATTGAATATCTTTTCTTTGTACTGTTTTCAATTAAATATACGTAAAAGAAAATTTACAAATCACTGCTTTTATGTGCATTTTAGATACTGTCCCAACTTTTTGGGAATTGGGGTTTGTATAAAATTCTAAAACATCTGCAAGTTTGGCTATTTAGTATTAGTGGAACAGTATTACTAAATCACACAGCCATGGTTTCCTTATTGGTTGTCACATCCGGGGGTAACAGATTCATCAGCTGGTGATTTTTCAGCGGGCTTTCTTTTTTCCTAAGATACAAAAAGTAACATAACAAATTCAGAAATTTGAGGAAGAATGAGGATATTTATACAGTATATATATATCTTATGTATCTTCGAAAAATGTATTTTCATTGCCAATTCATTGAAACTTCACGGGACTTCATAAAGCCAAAGACCAATAAGTAAAACGTCTGTTTGAGTTAAACAGGAATTTCATAACAACCATTATACTCTCATACTCATGATAGCATAATATGATTATCTTACAAGGAATTTTATTGAGAAATTTGTTTTTTCAGAAGAAAGGCTTACCTGTCTGGGAATTCAATATCATCAATTGTCTCGGGCAGAGGAACCCCTCTGGTCTCTGGCAACATTAGGACCAATCCCCCAGCAATGAATGCAATCACACCTGTTTATGACAGAACAAAAAAGAATGATAACACTACCAAGCAGTGCATTCAGGATTTCAGATACAGAATGCGTAAGTGTCTACACGTGACCTGGAAACATAACCTCTTTAAACACAAAACGAAGGATTCCACTCCAAGGTCTAAATAGGGTATTCGTCACGCGTTCCTCACTTCAATACAAACATTTATAACTGAGCGCTGATTTGTTTCTCTTAGAGAATGTCTGTTTATCTTTTTGTTATGCAGTAGGGACACAGTTCTACAGCACAGCCTGGGATCTAGGGCACGATAAGGCGAAATGTAATTTTGAACGATGATGTTAATAGCGGCGCAGGATCCAGATACTTGATAGCGTAAACACAAGACAGAAAAAGACGGACAGCTGTTGCAAATTCCTACCAAAAATAATGAGCGGCAGCTCCAGCCAGATGACGGCCAGTCTGTAGAGGATGAATGGCGCAACGATGCCTCCAACGTCACACAGCGTGGAGCACACGGACACGCCGAGGTTGCTGCGGTTGAAGCAGTGTGAGAGTGTAAGGGAAACAAAGCAGCCACGTGTTTCCTGCAGTCTATTCATCTGATCCACTATGTGGCTTGAATATGATAGTTGGAACAGTTAACTACAATAATACGAGTTTAAGAGAGCACCCATGAATATACACAAAGACAAATAGTGGCGCACTTGAAATCCCACCCCCATTTTATTAATGTCAATGAAATATAATTTCCCCTGGGTGATCTGCTTATGCTTACCGTACAAACGTTGGGTATAACTCAGTGTTCACAAACACCACCATTTCAAAGGCCATGGTGATGCCCAGCCGGCCCACGCAGGCCACTGCTGTTTTGAGCCAGAACATACCTTTAAATAAAGAAAAGAAAATGACATTTATGCCCAACCAAAAATCTAAGCTGCAAAAAAAAGTAATTAAAAAATAAATTGTTCAGTAAAAAACCAGCAAAGAAGAAAAAACAACATACTCTCCGGTATGAATGCAGTGATGAGGCAGGCTGCCCCAGACACAATGTTGGCTGTGGCGAAAGGAATTCGGCGACCAACGCGCTCGATGGAGAAGAGGATGAGGAAGGCAGCAGGAAACTCCACTAATCCAGAGATGAGGAAGCCAATGTAGACATTACCTCCCAGGATTCCCAGTCGCATGACGAGGCCTTGGTAGACCACGGCGCTGGTGAACCTGGAAAGAGAGAGAGCGAGGCCGGAGATGACGCGCGTCCTAGGACCAGGTTCAAACTGACATCCTGTATGGTGTGCATGGAAAACCTGGCAGGCAAAACAGTTGTGGGCATGTATGAAAAAAGACGGATGAACTGCAGTGTACATCAAACCCCGGTATCTAGAAAATATGGCTTACCAGTTGAACATGAGGATGAACGTGTGCTTTCTCATTTTCGGGGTTCTGACCAAGTCGAGGAAGGAGGCAGTCGAGGACTTGACAACGTCTTCTTTGAGGGTCTGTGAATCAACAGGCCAAAAAAGCTACTGAATCAGTGCTAAATTCAGGCAGCCAATATTTTAACTCTCCTAGGTCACTAGGATGCCTGTTTGATATAGTATAATATTTAGCAAACTGGTCTTATAACTAAGAGGTCAGAGGTTAGATTTCCAAGTGCGGCCCTAGAATTGTAACTTTGAGCAAAGGTGCTTAACCTAAACTGCCTCAGTAAATAAAACTGATAATGGATGAATAAATGTCATGGTCCGAGTTGAAAGAAAAGCTACGTCAAAGCTATGTGAAATTATACAAACTGTCTTGCAGTAGCCTATAGATCAACCGGTAGATCCCATGAATAACTTCCTTGCAGATGGGATATCCATGTCCGTATCCGTATCATTAAAAATAAATACACAGCGCACAACTCTATGCTTTTTTAAAACCTTTCAGCTGAAATCCGGCATGGTTTAAAATAGGATTTCAGTGGAGATGTTTTAAAGCATAGCTAGCACGGTATTTATTTTTTAAGGAGACATTAATATTCTGAGACTCACTGAAAGGCCACTAAGTATTTCCCCGGAGTTGTGGAGCAGTTCTCAGGTGCTGTACCTCAATGTTCTTGGAGAGTGTTCTCCCATTCTCTTTGGCTATTGCCTCTGTTATTTTCACTGCTCTGTTTGACTTGTTCTGAGAGAGGAGCCACCTTGGAGACTCTGGTAAGAACCTGGAGATCATTTCACACAAAAACAACATTGCACCTACATACCATCGTCAACCAAGAGGCAGTTTTACGCACAAATACAAGATGAAAATCCGGTGCATTTAACGGAGGTTTTGTTTAATTGTGCAGGGTGCTGTGTTTGTGGAGAATATTGTGCTAAACATGGCTGTCAAAAATGTTGCTAGTGGCTGCTTTGTAGCATGGCATTTCTCCCTTGTCAAGATGTAATGGTGTAATGTGATAATAATGAGGGAGTGTTGTGTTAAGGTCAGGCAGTGTTGTGATAAGGTCAGATAATGTCTCTGTGGTGTGGGCTAGGCTTTTCAATTCCACACAAACTCATAAAACATACCAGTAGTAGGCCAGGAAAAATATGTAGGGAACAGTGATGGCCACATTAAACCAGCGCCAGTTCGTAACAAAGTAGCCAATCAGGGGCAGGATGAGGATCCCGACGCTGAAGAACATCTGGTAGAGGATGCCCACAGTACGTCTGTACTCCACGCCCACCAGCTCTGTGACTGGTAGAAAGGGGATGGAGGGCGGGAATAAGTTACTCAACACTGCAATGGCATCCAAGATGAGAAGTAGTGCAGAAACAGTACAGCCATAATATCGGTACGCCCTGCGTGGTAACGCATTGGCGAGATTGAGTATGTTCTCTTGCTGTATGGTGTGGCTTGAACCTCAGAAAACAAAAACCTGTGTTTCGGTCAGTAATGTTTGGTCAAAAAAGAAAAATATGTTCTTACTCAGAACGTAGCCAGCTATCCAGCCTCCCTTGACTCCAAAGCCGTACAGTGTTCTAAACACAAGCAGCATGGTGTAGCTTGGAGAAATGGCCACGAGAATTCCCGCTACTGCGCTCCAAAGATTAGACATCAAGAAGCTCATTTTTCGACCAAATCTTAACAAGAAAAAGAAAGAGAAAAAAAAAGAAACTTTTGTGATGGAAAAAAACAGTAAATGTCATAAAGTTACTGCATGTTTAATTACATTATAATCACTGTATTTCCCCCTTTAACAGGGACATAATATTGTTTATTAAAAGGCAGCTGAAGTAAATTTCCCTCCAAAATTACACAGCAAAATAATTTCCCCCTTCTTAATTAATCAGGCTCTACAGATATTCAGTAGAATGTTATAAGAGTGTGGAATCCTCCATGAAGCTCCAGCATTCTGTACATCTCCGCCTTAGTGTCTCATACTCTCAGTGTGGTACCTGTCAGCCAGGTATCCGATGGCAATGCTGCCCACCAAGAAGCCGATGTTGATTGTAGATTGGTACATGGCCACCAGCCAGGCATTGGAACAGACCAGGTCAAACTAAAACCCAGAAGGAGTTCATCAGAGGGTTCTGAACCATACCTCTCTCTCTCTCTCACACACACACACACACACACAAGGGCAACACTAGTGAACGAACAAATCTTTTTGAACGAATCTTTAAAGTGAACCGAGTGCACCGGATCACTCTCAATGATTCGTTCATATGCTTACGTGCGCGCCAGCTAACATTATAGCTAAAGGCGGGCGCGAGAGTCGGAATGATACATCGAGGTAATGAAAGGAAAACTTGTTGGTTGCCATGAGGAAGCCTATCACAATTCAGTGAGAACGGGTGGGATTTTCAAAGGAACTGTACCGAACTGTACTGACCACAGACTAGTCCTACTGAACTGACTATAGCCTAGCTATGAACTGCTGACTATAGGCTACTGGTGAACTGGTTTGTTAAATCAATACCTGCACCGCAGTAGCCTACATAATTGTCAACCGAATCAGTTACTCTCTGCATAGGCTACGGGCTACTCAGTAGCCTAATAAATTAGTTAATCAAACTCAATTTTATGAGACACAGGAAACAAGACTCAAACTGTTTCAAGACTCATTCCTGTAAGTCATTCAACCACAATTTCCTTTTAGTTCATTGGGATATCCAATGACTAGTTCAGAATAGTTGCATAGCTCTTCCAGTATACAGTGGCAAAGAATGTTGGTTCTATCTATCTACTAGCGTGGAAGTACCTACCTCAGTTGTAAAGGACACCCTTCCCTCGTAGTCATACTCCCAGCCATGCTTGCAGGCAGTCATGGGCGTGATGGCGGTGATGTTGGCTTGGGGGTCCTCGCAGGTGAGGCTGGTGGAGTTCCAGTCCACGTCGTACCGTTGGCACTGGCTGTGGACCAGGCCGGCGGAGCTGTTGACCAAGGGCACGGTGTACTTGCGGCTGTCGTGGAGACCCCAACCGCAGCTCTCTCTCAGCTCCACCGCCGCTGGGTCCCGGCACCAGTGCTCCGGGGTGAAGCCCTGGAACACGATACCCACGTACACCCCGGCCCAGGGTATGGACACCAGGCTCATCAGCAGGAAGATGCGCTTCTGACATCTCCCAAACTTGCCGGCCTCCTCCAGAATGTCATCGAAGGTGGTCATGTCTGAGGCTGGAGTGCAACTGAAGACTCCACAGAGGGTGCGCCGAGGTTTTTACCAGGACAGAGTGGATCAAAAGTCCAAAATAAGAGATTGACCTCTGACCCATTGCTGTAATCTACAAACCAAATGCGTAGACCCAGTGAGTTACTTTTTAATAGACACGGCTTCGGATTTCAGAAAGTCTCCCGACTGGAAAGAGTAATGATTCAGTGGATCTGACAGGTCATATCTGGTTTTGACGGATGGCTAATTAAAAAAGTATATATCTCCACTAAGACCCACACTTAGGGCAGTTTCAGTAAAATTAATTTGAGCATAGGCCAATTATAATTGCTTCATATTTCTTCACAAACAAATGGACTAAACTAATTTATTATAGCAAATGAGTATTAGGGACCAAAAATATCAGCATCAATGCAATGGCTCAGTACCTTTTTGACACTGCACCAAATATGATTTATCACAAGATTCTTGAACGAGTACATTATCTTGAGGACCGAGAAATTGAATCAGATGGACCTTTCTTCCATGAAAACAAGATCACAGAGCGGTATAATTTTCTGACCTGTAACAGGGGCAGGGGTGTGTCGGGGGAGTGGAGTCACAACAAATCGGATGTAGGCATTATCACACTGCGTGACAATTTGTACACTACGCGAGTACACAATGTGAAAGGGACAGCAGCAATTTAATCCCATAACTGGACTGTATATACAGATGTCTCAGCAGTATACTGAGAATAAACATGCGCTAGCAGCCATATTTCGTGCTTTAGGTCAATATATACTGCAATCCCAAAGGCAGGCCCAATATGAACCTCACAAAAAAAGGGCTGCTGCAGCACAGTTCAAGTTGTGTTGCCTTCCAACGCGCATGTACACACGCAGGCACAAATGCTACGCAGGCAGTCTTTTTTCTGTCTGATCAAGTAGTGTATTCGCATTATTAGAGAAAACTGACCACTTAGAATAATCCGTGTGTACAGTGGTGTTCAAAAAAATAGCAGTACAACATCAGTAACCTGATGAACCACTGTTATTAGTAGTAGTGATATTTCTGCATGGCAAATAATTTACTTGTAGATGTAGTAGCGTAATAGAAAAACAACAGACCCAACTGTCATGACATGTACGCTGCTTGTTCTGAGTAATTGACTCATTCATTGAAAGGGGCGTGTTCATAATAATAGCAGTGTGGAGTCTAATTAGAGAATTCATTCATTCTGTGAAAAAAAACAGGTCAGGTATTCCACAGGTAATCAGGTGATGCCATCATGATTCTGTATAAAAGGATATCAAAAGACTCCTGATATCTTATTTCCAGGTACTCTTAGAAGCAATACTATAACCTCTCTGCATTTGAATGGATCTCTATGGGAATTGGGGGGTGGGACTAGATTAAGCTGTAAATTACACGGCAATAGTATGGAACCCATGGTTGGCTAAATGGCTGTAAGTCAACAAGGGACTGAGGTATCAAACAAGCCTCAAACCATCACTCTGCTGCCAGATATGCAGTAGATATGGATGGATCACTTGAAGGGTTGTTTCTCCTGACAAATTTTCCTATTGAACTCTATGGAAAAATAAGTCAGGAGAAGAACCCAGGGCTCGAAATTGCGACCGTTTTGGTCGCATATGCTCCCGAAATTTAATCTGTGCGCTTGACGTTCTTATCTTTAATGCTGATTTTAGATTGGTTTACAGTGTTTCCCCTAGATTTTTTTTCAGGCCGGGCGGTGAAAGTGCGCCATTTTGCGTAGAGGTGGAAACTATAATTACACCCTCATAATATCAGCGCTGCCATTGAAAATTTTAATTAGGCCTAAGGGGAAACCGAAGCTGTTTTGGCAAGGGTTTTTCCAGATGCTATTTTGATCATTCCCGCATTCTGCGGTAAGGGAAATATTGCAGCTACATAAAAATAAAAATAAAAAGATTATATAAAAAAAAAAAAAAAGAGTAATATAAATTATAATTTTTTTTCATTAAAATTATTTATTTTCCCTCTTGTCCAAGCCGGGCGGCACGTGAGTTTGGCCGGGCGGATAATGGTAGGAGAGACACTGGGTTAAGATTAGCCTTCAATCACTACCTTTCACAGCACTTCACTGTCACGTGACACAGAGAGCTAATGCGTTAACTAATGTTACCTGAAGACAAAAGTTTATTATCAATTTATTAACGTTACCTAACTAGCTAAATTGGTAACGTTAGCTAGCGTTATCGAAAGCTAACAATATGAAGCGAACGATTACGGCATTTTTTAGTAACGTTAACGTTACGAAAAAGCGTAACAGATGTAGTCGCCGTGGCTGCTGAAACAGTTGGCAATGGCGATGTGGGTGCACCAGCAGCGAAGAAGGCGTACACTTTTCGGAGAGAGTGGCTGAAGGACTTCGGACTTCGTTAGCTTTAGCTTAGGTATGACAACGGTGCAATGCACTGTGTACCCTGTAAAGCCTGTGGGACGGAGATCGCAGGTAACAGTGCGTTTGCAATGGAGTCGACACATTTTAAGCGTGAGAGCGTAAAAAAAAAAAAATTACATATATTGTTGGTGCTCCTTACATTTTGGTGGGTGCTCCTAAATTTTTGCTGGTGCTCCTAACTTTTTGAAGTTGGGAGCACCAGTGCTACCAAGTAAAAAAGTTAATTTCGAGCCCTGGAAGAACCCCTTCAAGAGAGAAAAGGAAAAAACACACACGCACACATGCAGCAAGCCTGATATTTTTTTTATTTAAACAACGCAATACATTATCTTAACATCAACATTTTTAAATAGAAAAAGCAGTAAATTCATTTGAGGAAAACAAAAAAAACAAAAATTAAGTTAACATCCAGAACCCCAAATCAGTAAAGAAAAATACAACTAAGGGGGGAGGGTTGTGGAGCTCATTCTCAGTACCAACTAGGCCGTGCCAAGCCATAGCTTCCTTTGGCACACACAGCAGGGGGCAGACAGGGAGCCTGTGGCAGGCATTCGGTCACCAACTGCCCCAGACAGGGAGGCAGATGGGTGCATTTCAAAAGCGTCCTCTGGATGACGCTCTTACAGTGAGGATAACAAATGCGTGCGCGCGCCACTATAATCGAGCTAATTAACTAATAATCATCGCAGCGATGCAATCTCTCTCCCCTTTTACCGCTCAGCCTGAAACACTGAAATACATGGAGTAATGTATAAGTGTGAAGTGCTACATTCCGACTCTTGAAATGGGTGGTGCGTGTGAGTGATTCCTTCATGGCACTTAAAGCTAAACTCTGGAAAAGCTGCCTTCGTGACAAGTTGACACTAATAAATAATCCCTCAACATATTTTAACAGTAGGCATTATTTCCAGGGAAAGACCATGGGAATAGTCCATGTTGTGCATGTGTGTGCGTGTGTGTGTGTGTGTGTGTGTGTGTGTGGGTATTATACAACCAACTGAATTCACAGTTAACCAGTCGAACATTGGAACACACATTAACCAGACAATTATTCGGTTTTCAGTAATAGCCCAATGTATTGTACCGTTATGTAATGCGCACACACCGTCAAAGCTGCTATGCTAGGCTATCCTCAGGCAGTACCTCTCACCAATATATTTTACTTGTGCAAAACAATTTATTTACATTACTTAAACAAACATACAAACAAAAACATTTGGCAGGAAATGGATCCTAAAACTGTGATTGTTATAAGCACTTAAGAGTCTAGGGGTAGACCTGTCATGCCAATAGGAAATAATAATGGTGGACCTCAAATGTTTAAAATACCCCTTTGATCATCTTCAATGGCAGAGAAAATTTCTGTTGAGATCTATACTTTACCAAAGACTTCACCGGCTTGTTTTGGCAAAAAAAGGGGGGTTTCTAAGACCTCAAAGAAAATGTTAAGACCTCACAGAAAATGTCCTTTTTTTTCTGAGGAATGCTAGAGCTAGTCTTTGTGGAAACAGCAGTAACACTGAAAGCATATAGAAGAATACCAAACAACCGTGTCAGCGTTTTGTGGAAGGCTAATACAAGAAAACAGAATGCCAACCGAATTTTTTTAGCCAGAAATTCAGTTGCATCAGTCGTACGTAATCCAGGACACTGTACTTGTTGTTATTAAGTAGTCCTTCATTTGATAATGAGGGACCAGAAATATATTGATAATGGAAGAAATGTAATCCAAAAGCGGTTTCTTGAACTAAGTGCGCAGAACCCATACAGATGGGTGTGATTTCTCTTGACAATGTCTTCACATCACATTGTCAACCAATAGCAGAAAACCTCATGTGAACAGCAAAATTAAATGCATCAAACTTTTATTTTTAACCTTCTGTAGTAAGCAAAACCCTCTTATAATTCATAGTATTCTACGCTGTATAAACCCCAACTGGCTAATCATTTTGAGGACGTCCAAAAAAAGTCTGACTATTGAGACTTCTTAACGTGGGAACAGTCGTTTTTCTACAGATTTTAAATGCCCTGCGTGGTTTTGAACACTTTAGAATGATGTAACTATATTACATACCGCTTGTCTTAAATGTTTAGCTCTAATAATAAGAGGAACTTTATATTTCAGTGCCAATGGTCATTCCTGATTCAGTGCTTCTTTTATGTTATCTTTTGTCACAGTTAAACTCGGTTTTATCGATGGATTATCGTGAATACTGCTGAATATGACTGAACATGTATTAATAGCCACAGGCACATGCCAGCTAGTAGATGCTTAGCAATCGAATCGTCACAAATTGAGATTATTCAAGTACGGCAACAGGATGTTAACGATCACTCAAGGGACCGCTTCATGAAGATACATCTGCATCTTACTGCTGGAGGCCTGGCCGCCTTACAGGCTCTGAAACTCGGGTCACCGAAAAACGCAGGGTCCTAATGACAGTATACTTAATAATGCATACTCGAGTGGTAGAATTAAGTTGTATTGGGTGCCCTAAACAATTCTGCAGGATACTGTGACTTCTTATCTCAAGGGCAACGTGCTTTATTTCATGCTTTAGAGCCCACCAGCCCAGGATACTCATTGCTATTCTTTACGGTATTATTTGTAACAAAACTGCAGGGGGTCTTCGAACAGAAAGAGAAACACTGGGAAATTATCTAGGTGGAAAAAAGCCTCAGACTTGGTTGCAAATCTTTTTTGTAGGGGGGAGGGGAGGGGGATAAAAATGAAAAATCAATACGCATAAATATTTCGACACATAAATGGAGTGAATAAGAAAAACAAAAAAAACCACAAGATATTCATGAAAACGGGCTTTTCTCATAGGAAACCATCTCTTTGGGGGACATAAACAAATCAGTTTTTTTTAAAACTGTAAACAACAAATAGACAGTTTTATTTCCCTTTAAAAAAAAAAAAAAGCAGACATTGCGTATCTTCGTGGAGGCGTTCAGTCAGACGAGGAGTGGCGGGATCTCACACCCTCAGTAGGTCCTCGTCGCTGTCGTCGTGGAAGGACCTGTCGGGGAGGTCGGGCCGTTTCCTGTGAGGCCTGGCCCTGCCCCTGGGCCGGCTCTGCCTCCCGTTCTCCTCCAGGAGGCCCATCAGGTCCTCGTCGCTCTCCTCCTCCAGCAGGGCTCTGCGGGGGCGCTGGGGGGGCGCGGGCCGGCCCGTCTGCACGCGTACCCCCGGCACGGTCAGCACCTCGTCCTCGCTGTCCTGCTCGTCCAGCGGGAAGGAGCGCAGGGCGTCGGCGTTGACGGGCTTGGTGGTGATGTGGCCGTTCTCCTGGACCTCCTTCCTCCTGAAGCGCGAGGAGGAGGAGTCGGGCGGCTCGATCTCCTCCATCAGCCACTCCATCTCCTCTTCGCCGCCCTCCTCGTCCATGTTCACCTGAGGGGGGGGGGGTCAGGGAGAGATGCAGATGAAGGAAAAACCTAATCACCGTATTATCACTGGTCCAACCTCATCCCATTACCCAACACTACAGCCAACAGTAGAACAGAAGTGGCTGGGCGTAGAACAGTAGACTATTCTGGGGGCAATTGTAACAGGGGGCAATTGCAACACCATAAAATTGCACCAATCTGAAACAAGCTAGAGCTGAGATTCTCACTCTGCACATGTGCATTTATTGTTCCCTCTCTGTGTGCCCAAAGACCAACTGATGCCCTATTCTCTGCTCTTTTTTTTGGTTTTGGAGGTATGAACAAAAATTTTTAATTCTTGACCGTTGTCTTCTCTTGCAGTCTTGACCTTTTAGTTCGATGAGTCTAATTTTGATCAGAAAATGTGGTCTAACTTTTGATATCTTAGTCAAGCTTCAATGACATTGTTCCTATCCAGCAAGCTAGCCAGTTTCATGTGTTCAGGGTTGGGGGCAGTTCTAACAAAACGTGTTACAACTGACCCCTGTTGCAATTGCCCCCAGAATACTCTACTACAGAACTCTCTACATATCATACACCCGCTCCCATTCACAGAAACCTTGGAGCACAGCTTGTCCACAATAACATTGCTTTCTTTACTCAAACTCCCCACCCCCCATCCACTGCAACCCTCCTAGTTTGGGGTAGGGATGTTAAAGATACAGTCAAGCCGGAAAGTCTGCCCACTCTTTCACCATTCTCCACGTTTTATTACGTTACAGACATATTCTACAAGATTGAGTTCATTTTTTGTCTCAAAATTCCACACAAAATAGCCCATAATGACAAAGTGAAAACAGGTTTTTAGACATTTGTGCTAATTTATTAAAAATCAAAGTGTAAAATATCATATGTACACAAGTGTGCACACCCTTTGATATGACACCCAAAAGTGAGCTGAGGTGCATTTTGTTTCCACTGATACTGCTTGAGATGTTTCTACAACTGAATTGGAGTCCACCTGTGATAAATTCAATTGATTGGACATGATTGGGGATTGCCAACACCTGCCTATATAAGGTCCCACAGTTGACAGTGCATGTCAGAGCAAACTCCAAGCCATGGGGTCAAAGGAATTATCTGCAGACCTCAGAAACAGGATTGTGTCAAGGCATAGATCTGGAGAAGGGTACGGAAAAATCTCTGCAGCTTTACAGGTCCCAAAGAGCACAGTGGCTACCATCATTCGTAAATGGAAGAAGTTTGGAACCACCGAGAATCTTCCTAGACCTGGCCGCCCGGCCAAACTGAGCAATCGGGGAAGACGGGTCTTGGCCAGGGAGGTGAGCAGGAACCCGAGGGTCACTCTGACAGAGCTCCAGCGTATCCTTGTGGAGATGGGAGAACCTTTCAGAAGATCAACCATCCAGGCAGCACTCCACCAATCAGGCCTTTATGGTAGAGTGGCCAGACGGAAGCCCCTCCTTAGTAAAAGGCACATCACAGCCTGCTTGGAGTTTTCCAAAAGGCACCTAGAGGACTCTCAAACCATGAGAATCAAGATTCTCTGGTCTGATGAAACCAAAATTGAACTTTTTGGCCTGAATACCAAGCGTCACGTCTGGAGGAAACCAGGCACCGCTCATCACCTGGCTAATACCATCCCTACAGTGAAGCATGGCGGTGGCAGCATCATGATGTGGGGATGTTTTTCAGCAGCGGGAACGGGGCGACTAGTCCTGATAGAGGGAAAGATGAATGCAGCTAAGTACACCAAGATCCTTGAAGAAAACCTGCTCCAGAGCACTCTGGACCTCAGACTGGGGCGAAGGTTTACCTTCCAACATGACAACGACCCGAAGCACACAGCCAAGAGAACAAAGGAGTGGCTTCGGAGAAAGTCTGCGCATGTCCTTGAGTGGCCCAGCCAGAGCCCAGACCTGAATCCAATTGAACATCTGTGGAAAGAGCTGAAAATGGCTGTGTACCGACGCTCCCCATCCAACCTGACGGAGCTTGCAAGGATATGCCAAGAGGAATGGGCAATAATGTCCAGAAACAAGTGTGCCAAGCTCGTAGCTTCTTTCCCAAGATGCCTTGAAGCTGTAATCGCTGCCAAAGGTGCAGCAACCAAGTATTAGGCTAAGGGTGTGTACAGATATGTAACCCCTAAATAACCTATTTTTGTCAGTAAAATAAAATTGCATATTTTCTAAAAACCTGTTTTCACTTCGTCATTATTGGCTATTGTGTGTAGATGTTTGAGGCAAAAAATGAACTCAATCTATTGTAGTATAAGTCTGTAACGTAATAAAACGTGGAGAAGGTGAAAGGAGTGTTCAGACTTTCCGGCTTGACTGTATGTACAGAATGTACAGATATTTGAATAACCATTTACAAAGGTCTTACTGGAAACATTTCACAGTTTAATGAACAAAGCACGTTTAAAGGTAAAGGGAAAAGAATTCCAGCCATTTTAGACACAAATTAGAGAGCAGGGGAAAATGCAGTGTGTGATTGGCTATAGTGTCGCCAGGGAGGCGGGGTTTTCCTTCAGTTCACGTGAGCGCCTCCCCTGTTCCTGCAGTCTGACTGCGTCAGGCTCACAGGACGGAACAGAGTAGAACGAGCGTGTTTCAAACGAACCCTCACAGTCCTGGCACTGCCATTCAGAATGACATTCCAAAGGCTTAAAAATTAACAAAGCACATGCTGAACACAACATTTAAAATGGGTTAAACAAATACGCTTCCAACCATTGGCCGCGTCACAGGACCTCGGAGTGTGATAGGTTCAGAAATGTGGGCGTACCTTGGAATACTTATACGAGACATTATTTCCTCTTCTACAGCATCCAGCCATTTTCTGAATCACAAGCTCCCTGTAGAAAAATGCAAAAGCATTTAACCAAATATAACGGCAGACATATTTACAGACTTAAGAATTACATTAATTTATTTCAGCATTACACACACCGATCCGCCGATGTTTATCTGTGCTCTATGGATGACCTTAGCCCATGAAGTATTTTTCTTTTTCTACTGAAGCCATCTTTCACCCCACATGATCAGCATGGTAACCATTTGAATCTTTTCCAGAGTTCACCTAATACCACGTTACCTTTTTCACTAATATAACTGAAGAAGTGAAAACTTTTCGCATAAAGTTTTTTTGTGTGAAGACTTTGTATGTAAATCTGCGGTCACGTTTCCTTGAGCAGGAAAGGGAGGGGCTTGTGCACCGTGCGCCGGAGATGGGCACGGACATGACGGGGGATAAACATTGCAAGGTGGGTGAATTCAGGGCACGGCAGATCTGAGAATCAACATTACCTTCTCTCACGCTTGTGTAGGAGCAGGATGACCAGGCAAGCAGTCAGGACGACCAAAAGTACGCTCAGGACCGCCCCCATGGCCCGGCTCCGCCCCGACAAACCCACATGCTCCTCCCCTCCGTCGTCGGTCCGACGGCTATTTTCGATTTCAGTCCTGCGTGAAACGGACAACGATAGAGAGGTCAAAAGTCAAAGTCAAGGTTGAGAGAAGAATTGATGAAATTGAATGCAGGGAGGGGCTACTTCATTTCAGATGCAAAGAACAACAAGTAGAATTCAGTCTTCAGCATTAACATCATCTCAGGGCTGGCAGAATGATTGGTTACGTACCGTTCTAGATCAATAATGTCTTTATCAATAACTGGACACATCTCTGTGCTTAGCAAAAGTAAAAATGAACAGGATGTACATGCTATGATAAAAAAGTCTGCCTGTCTCCGACGAGACTGGTACAGAGATATGCTAAATTTTACTCAAGGCTCATTGTAATAGAAATATAAAACGCATAAAAAATTAAGAGAAACAATAAATATCTTCCAGTTTCAACATTTGATTTGATTACAGTAGTAAAAGTCCACCAGCTTCAGATTAATCCCACACAAATTTTACCTCCTTTTCCACAATGTACGTTTCAAAAATTTTACTTAAATTCATTATTACCTTTTAAAATCACTTAAATAATAATGAACAAATTTTGCACCAAACATTCCCAGCCTGATACAACTTAACCAGGTATGTCGTGTATAGCTATAAAGCTGTATGAGGGAGAATATTGTTTCATTTAATGAAAATATAAGAACATCCACAACTGTATCCATAGAAATGACAGAACCTGACAGATTGAAATATCCTGGGGTGTTTCTCATGCTGACAAATTATGACTTGATTGGGAAACAAACAGCAGAAACCTGTGGACCGCCAGAGGTCACCAATCTCCCAAAGGTACGGACGACGAGAAAAGATTGCTTGAAAGGACCACGATCCGGGAGCTCGTTGACTTACGTGAGCTCACACACGGTGGAGGTGTGCCAGACGAAGAGGTACTGGCAGCCGTCCGTTTCCAGGAGGAATTCTGGGATGCCTTCTCCTGCCGACGGACTGCAGTGGAACAGTATCGCGGAGGAAACCGTCTTCTTCTTGTCTCTCCCACACATGGACTCGGACGGGATGAGAACATCCAAATTTCCGTCTTAAAGGAGAAGAACGAGCGAGCGTTAGGATGCTCACGGGCCTACTCTTGGCCATAGAACCCCCCACCCCCCCTTGAGCGGGCGTGGCCGCGCTAAACTCGCCTTTGATGTAGTACTTGGCGTTGCGTGACAGGCCGATCCTTCTCTGGTAGGTGTCGTTGATCTTCACCTGACAGATGTTGGCTCCCAGGCAGGAGGTCGAGGAGCTGTTGGTGATGCCGGAGAGCTGAATGTCGTATATGTACTTGTCCCCATTGGACCGGATGTCCCCGGAGGCCTGATGGAACCTGCAAGACACAAATATCCTCGCTATGATGCTCTTTCAATTATACAGAAGCCAGGGTTTTTATTATGGCAAGCGCGCAATGACAGTACATTAGACCCACAACCATGGGGTTAGGAGCTCACTCTGACACACTGTTACCTAATCCAGGTTGGCATCACTGCGGATTAAATTTTGGAAAGCAAGGATTTGATGGGAATTGAAGGAATGAACACGGACATGGCACACCCATGAGTAACAGTATTACTATAGCGAACTGCTTCACTAAAGATTGACCGATTCCTAATGGGAGTATGCAGGCCCCGTGCACAGTGAATTGTTCCAACGGGCTTAAAGTAGTCAGTTATTAATGTTGTAATTAGAGAGGTGGCTTTGACTCGGGCGAACACGGCTATGCAATCATTAGGATGTACATTTACAGAACGCCTCACACCTGAAGCTCACGTGCGTCATTCTGCAGCCAGACTTCACGTCGTTCTTATTTTCACACGGTTGGATCAGTGCCTTAAATTTTGGCAAGAAATACGCAAGAGAATTAATGTGTCAATCGCTCTTTTTCGAAAGTACAGTCTTTAGTGTCACAAACGTTTGTCATTTTTCACACCGAGTGCTCCCATCAAGTTCTAAATAACGGATAAATATGGTGAAAAACCTCATGTGACTAAACCATAATCCTGTGTCGGTAAATGGATAAAAGAAGCCGTTTTTCTTTTTTTGCTGTTCCTGAGAATATAATTTATTGAAGATACACAGTTTTTTTCCCACAGTGATATAATAGCATGGGGGGAAGTCGGACACAGAGTTGGACTCCGTTTCCATTTTCAGTTCAGTCAATTCTGGAATTGAATTGAAATTCAGTTCGCACATTGCAGTGAATTGCAGTGCATTGTGGGAATTTTTTCCAATTCATTAATCCATTGAGAATGAATTGGCTGAAGTGAAATGCTAGGAAGCCCAGCCCCGGTGGGGCAGGGGACTCACCTGCTATAGAGGGCCCCGAGGCTGAAGCTCACTCCTGTGCCGTTCATTCGGATGGTGCCATTCACCATCTCTACCTCCTGCTGCTTCACGGTGCAGGCGGCACGTGTCTCCCACTCCAGCCAGAACTCACACGTATCTTCATCCACCCTGCTCAAACGCACAAATACACACGCGCACACACACACACACACACAATGCACACGCACACACAGACACACCATGGAATGACATTCAAGCATTAGCAACACCATCTAGCTCAGGTCATTTTGGTTACAGGGAATACCAACCAGGGTTCGATTTGTAAAATGTTAACAGGTTTGTTGACGAGGGTGGTGGGGGGGGAGTCACTCTAGGGGTCTGGGGGCATGCTCCCCCATGAGAGAATTTGTCCAATGGCACTCTGATGGTTCATTCTGACTTTTTTTCAACAATTACATAGCTGTCACGGATGCATCTTGCCAGCCTTAAACTAGGGTCAAGTGACACACATTTGCCGCAGACAGGCACACACAATCCAATCTTACCGTTCCTTTTAATTTATTATAAAGCGCTTTAATCCATAACAACACTCATTCTTTAGGACAAACAAAAGCCCTGTTTATTCATGAAAAAAATAGGCTAAAACATATTAGTTATGCACGTATAAGCATAATATTACTGAGGCTTTTGTTTCCCATGTCATTCAGTTTGTTTGTTAGCTACTAGGAAATGCAATCAATGCTTAACGTTAACCCATGTCCTTTCAAAAACTATAGCCTATTAATTTCACTGTATGTAGCCTAAGCAATATGTTACGTTTAGCCTATATGTTCATACAGTTGAATGAATCCAGCAAATAACTCTGGTTCATACAGTAGAATGCATCGGGCAAAAAAATATAAATAAAAAAAAATGGTCGACTCTAGCATGAGGTAGTACACTCCCGCCCTCTAGGGGGGTCCGGGGGCATGCTCCCCCAGGAGAAAATGTAGTACATTTTAACAGTTAAATGCATCAATCTGGTGCACTTTGAGAGGAAAATGAAGACGCTAGATTTGTGAAGAATTGTGTGCTTTTGTAAACAATCCAAAAACCCATGCAGTTGCTTTAGAATCTTTTTAGAAAGCTTTTTTAGAATCTATCTACATATAAATAAGTCCATTTTACATTTCCAAATGTTATTATACATCCAAAAATATTGTAAGATGACTGTATATTCCCTCAAAACTATTCTCCAAACAGGATATTGTTATCAACTCCTATCATTATTCCTCTGTGCTCCTTCAGTTTTTTAGGGGCAGGTCGCCCTTGTTCTGAAACAGTAGCGGAACAAATTACAGTTTACAGGCCACCACAGTTTAGCTACCTGTATGTCATTTCTCCCCCGCCAAACCAAAAATAAAACTTTAACAATTATATTTTAGCCATAATTTTACAAACAGACATATGATTTGTCCTGCGCTAATAACGAGCAGAAGTGGAAACAGCATTAAAACTGTATGACTGAGAAAGAATAATGTTACAAGCCTACATCTATTTATGTGACTTGGCTGTCTTTTACCAATGCAATTCATGTTTTAGGCTATTATACTATATTTTATCATTTACCATATGCTATATATTTCATGCCTGAAATACAGCGTCCAGAAAAATAGGCTAGGCCACCATTTTAAGTGCAAAAACAAGCTCTGAGATGAACAATCTGTTAAATGCCCACTGACAGATGGCTGTGCAACGTCATTAGTAATTGACCGAATTGCATATCTTAACAATTTTCCCAATTTCCCTCAACAAGGGGAGTGGCGCTCCCCCGCGTTCAACGCCAATTCCTGATACCAACTAACTGCAAATTACAGACATATGGAACACCTTCGCAAAGTCTCAAGTGTACTGAGCACTGTGGGGAACAAGGTTATGATTGCAGCATCATATTTTAGCATCTAGGAAAACCACATTGAAAAAAATTATTAAATTACAGTCTGCACACTGAACTACAATGTGCCTAAAGATCTATATAAGGCCACAGGTCTATACAGGCTGGAAAAATGGAAAAATCAGAGTGAGACACTTTGATTTGTATTAATGGTTCTTCTTTCCGAAACCACCTTGAACTTGAAACACAAAAACAATATAACTGCAGCCAAAACAAAGCTGCCTTTTGAAATGTTATACCATACAGTCTAGCAAATGGTGACTTTTTAATCTTTATTCTGTGGATGAAGGAGGAACATAAAACATTCAGTAACTTTTAATTGCATTGTGCCGTGAAAGTACATAGAATTATGCACATTTCGCCTGGTAACGGTTCAAAACCCCCCCCCCCCCATAAAAAAAACGTTTTTATTTGATCAAAGAGTGTGGTCACACGGGCTAGCCTATGCTGGACAAAATGTTCTGTGGCGCTTATAAGTGGGTCTCCTGCTGTAAAACTGGCATTAGGCACAAATAAAATAAAGTAAGAGTACACTCATAAATGCAAAGGACAAATTAGCCTGTAATCCTTTAGAATAAATCCAATATAGCTTTATGTTATTTATTCATCCTATATTTTACCAGGAAACAACTCAATTGAGATTGAAATGTCTTACAAGTGGGGGCCTTAAAACTATATATTGATATATCAATTATAAAGAACAATTTATATTACAGAATATCATTTATTAAAGGGTAAGTACACCCTAGATCACTTTTTCCCCCTGCTATAAACGTGTTTGTATGCCTACCTTATAATGAAACTTATTCATCCATTCCGTTATTTCAACAATTCTGAAATAATATTGTATATCATAAGAAACTGGTAGAAAAGTGTCTTTGTGCTGCCCTCTAACAGTTGAAATTCCCTTTCTGCTCCCCACTCTGCCCCCGCCCCAATCGTGATGTCAGAGTACCTCGTTGGAGGTACCTCTACGTCATGTATGGATAATTTTTGTCGCCCACAACGGAAACTGCCGGCATCTGATCGGTTAGACCCACTACGTTCCTTTCGTTTCAGCTCCACATTAAACCGGAACAACGTGGCGTCCTGCTCATAAACTCTCTTATGCCACCTACATATTCCACTAAAATACGTTTCTGAAAATATTTGAGGTGAGAAATAGGCCATGCAGTTGCTGAATCTTGATTCACATTTGATCTGCAACGTCTAGTTTGCACCCCTCTCCCTCGCTCACCCCACAAAGTATTTTTCTAAATTGTTTAGTAGGCGGAGACAGGCTGAGACAGTGGGTGCACCTACTCTTTAAAGTAATATTAAAGTACGTAGAGTAAACATAAGCACCCTTGGTCAGTGGGACAACAGCAACACTTGGGCAGGGTATAATACCAGCCACCTTCTGATTATAAAAGCCAGCTCCCTAAGCACTACATCCCCCACACTGCACCACTAAGCCACGCTCACTCACCGTAGAAGCTTGGGGCTGCCCACTGTTTTCCCACAGGCCAGCTGAATGATGGTTTTGGCCAGGAGGCCGTTTCCACAGGCGGCGTCCCCGTTGGTGTAGTTCACCATGATCTTCCCGTCTGAAGGGGACAGACAGGGTGCATTATGGTCATGCGGACGATGGCGTTGAAGCTGTGGAATGAACCTATCGAGTCTTGGGTTGGAGCCAACTCAAGTGAAGTTCATTGAATTTCAGTTAATTTTTCAGTTAGAAATTGTGAACAGGGGCGGTGGGGCTTGGCGGTCACCTCTGAAGCCCATCGTCTGGGTGTAGACCCGGCCCAGGGCCTGCGTGGGCCCGCCCCGTTTCCGCCGGCACACGGAGGCGCCCTCGGGGCAGTCGGTCAGGCCGCCGTGAATACCCTGGCACAGATTCATGAAGTACCTGAAATGGAAAATAAAGACAGGGATGCAGCGGTTAGCTGCCGTGGCCCAGAGCATTGGTTCCCAAACTCAGCCCCCTTGTGTATGCTGGTTTTCATTCCAGCCATAAACGAAATCCCAGAATTTCGACGAGCTCTTCATTTTTCTTAATTACGTGCTTTTCACGTTTAGAGAGATCATTTACCCACTTAAGCCACATTATGTCAGAAATAGCTATGCATGCCATGAAGAGTTAAAGCCACATGGTCACATTGTGCTTAACGTGCTATATTTCAAACAAGGAGGCTACCTAAAAAGAGGCAAAAAAAATGTTGACTGATCAATTTAAAGACTGAGATGAATTAATAGGGTCCCAATTAGTTTGTTGAACAGGCATGGTTAAATGTTTCCATCATTTTTTTTTTCTTATTAACACAATGCAGGTTTGGCTCGTTGTCATTTGCTTTGTCTTTGAATTCTTCATTATCTACCAAATGGTTAGTTTTAAGTTGGTGTCCACACTTTCACCAATTAGAAGCCTATTGATTCACCTCAGACTTTATTTTGATCAGTTAAAAAAAAATGAGTTACCCCTTTTTATGCAACTGTCTTCAATATACCACAATAAGCACAATGCAAACATGTGACCTTTATTGTTCATGGCATGTGTAGCCATTTCTGACATAAGAGGTAAATGATCCCTCTAAACACAAAAAGCACCTAATTAAAAAAAAATTAACAGCTTGTTGAAATTCTGGCAATTGTAATTGCATTTGGAAACCCACACAGGGGTAACCCCAGACCCGAGTTTGGGCACCAGCGGTCTAGAGGGACCCAGCTGCTTCCTTTGTCCGAATGCTGAGGCAGCTCAATGAAAGGTACGGCAACGCTCAAAACGTCCGGCGGGGGGTGCTTACGAGTCGTCGCCGTGGCGGAACTTCCAGGGGGCGGTGAGCGAGGAGAGCGTGCGCAGGTCGTACGTCTGGTGCTGGTCCACCAGCTTGCACTCCATCTTCCTGGGCAGGCACACGGCTTGGGTGGCCCATTGGAAGGTGGCGGCGCAGCCCTGCGTCTCACTCATCAGCTTGGGGACCCCCGGCCCCGCCTGCTGGTCGCACGTGAACAGGATGGTGGACCGCCTCTTCCCCTTGACTGCCGAAAAACACGAGCAACACCGCCGCTCATCAACGCCTCATTCGCCCATCGCGGCCATGCACGTTCTCAACGTCCAGCATTAAAACATCGCCTTACCCTTGAAAAGCGCTATTCGACGTCTACCCGTGCGGACGCACACAATGCGCACACAACTCATTCAGAAATAAAACATGCAACAGGGTTGTGTAACGGTCAGGGGACTGGGTTTGAGTCCCAAGCAGAGTACTGCTGTGATAGAAGGGTACCAACCCGGTCTGCTTCAGCAAAATACCAACTTTATGTAAATTGATAATGTGTAGACCGGAAACTTTGGAAGTTCCTCTAAGCTCTCTCTCACTCTCTGTCTTTCTAACAAGTTCCCCTGCCCCCACTCTGACTGCAGTGCGCATAGTAAATGGCATACCTCATATTCTTTCAGCATTGCTTTAATGAGAAAAATCGCCTTTACCTTGCTGACAAAATCCCCATTTCTTATCCTTGTCGTAGTCGCTGGTCGTGGAGCACCACGGTCTCCCGTCAGTCCTATCGACTGTGGTGCACTCGGAGTAGGACTTCCCTTGGAAATTGAACGGGAAGAAGCACGTGCTCCCGTCCTCCGTCACTGGAATGACACCAGGAATACGGCAGTGAACAAGTTGGTGAACACTTGACCAAGCTCATATCCGAAAATAATTTTTAATGAAGCCGGCGACAGTTTGGATTCTCACTGCGCACTAAGACTCTTGCACATTGATAATAAAGGTACTTATTTTAAGGAAAAGAAGAGCAATGCATTAAAATGTAATCAAGACCTCCCCTGATTGTAATTCTAAAGGGTATACATGCACACTTTAATTTAGGTGGTTTCCAACTCATTCCTGGGGCCCCCAGTGTCTGCTGGTTTTTTCTATGTTGAAGCCAGTTAAGGTTCTGCAAAGAAAATTTTTTTTCTTCTTCTTGCACCTCAAAGGGTTAAAGAGCAAACTTCTGCCATTTCTGACCTGGAAGGCAAAGATCTCCGCTTCCGTAGTGCATGATCACAGTCTTGTGGTCGTGCTGGTAGTCCATGGTCATGGCCTTCCTGTTCCCGTAAGACACCGCGGTGGAGCCCGACACCAGACACACGGCGCTGTCCTTACAGCTGGGGCCCTTCACCTCCCCACACACGTTGATACTGTAGCTGCCGGAATCAGAGGTCACCTGCACATCCGTGTGTTAGGAAGTAAACAGGAGGAGGACACGCACGTCAGGCGCCATCTTGTCAAACGGGTCAAAACAATGCCGCTTATGTTGTGCTTCACTGACACTTCTGAAATGGGAAGAAGGCCCATTTAAAACTAATCTTATCCTAACTTTAAAATCCAACCAAAAATCTGACCTAGGACTCCCTCAGATGACCGGTTATCTGGTGCACAGTGACCACTAAAGGAACCCAAAAACAGAATGTGGCACAGTCGATGAAAGGCGGGGCCAATAAGCGCAGGTCGTTAAACCCGCCCACGCTAGAAAACCGATTTCATTTGTTGGATAAACCAGACCAAGCCCACGTGATAAGTCTTGTGGCTTACAAGTAGCGAACATCTGTCTAGCAGGCTATGGGACTTGCCTCTGCACCAAAGCAATACACTTGATCAAAAAGATTTTCATAGCAGCAGAATTGATGGTTGTGTGTGTGTGAGACGTTGGGAAAGTGTGTGATATCACATACCGCACGTGAGCATGTGAGACAACAGACAGACACTTAAGACACCAAGGGCCTGATTTACGAAGACCTTTAGCATGTGCAAAACCTTTTAGCAGACGCAAAACCAATAACATGACCAATGATTGGTCATGGCATTTGCTTTGCACCAATCATTGGTTGTGTTAGTAGTTTTGCGTGTCCTAAAAGGTTTTGCAAATGCTAAAGGTCTTCGTAAATCAGGCCCCAAGACTACAAAGAGTACAGCACAGTTTTCGGGGGAAAGAAATGTCCCACCCGTCGGACGACCCCAGAAAGAGGGGAGAGGTCGAAGGTGAACTGCAGCTGCGCGTCGGTCAGGGTGCAGTCCTTGGTGGTGACGGTGTCCGGACACACCACCGGAGTGGCCCACTCAAACACGTAGAGGCAGTTTGACTTCCTGATCATCCGGGGTGAGCCCTGCGGGACATGACATCAGACCCACGTCACGTGACTTTGTTTCACGTTCGCATTAGACAGACTCACCGTGTCAGACGGGAGTCCGTGTTGAACCTGTGGCGGCTGCGCAAGGCGAAACGGTCACGCTAATCAACATCAATCACCTTCTGACTGCTTTTGAGGTCAAATACAGAATATCTATGGTAATTCTCAACACGCTAATCAACATCAATCACCTTCTGACTACTTTTGAGGTCAAATACAGAATATCTATGGTAATTCTCAACACGCTAATCAACATCAATCACCTTCTGACTGCTTTTGAGGTCAAATACAGAATTTCTATGGTAATTCTCCACACGGATCGAGTGGAGTATTCATATTTTCATGGATTAACACAAACGAGGCAAGCAAAAGAAGATGAGCACACACCGTGTACTTGCACAGTGTGCAACACGTGACACATTGGTAGTGATTCAACATGATCTGAACCAGCTACGATGAATTTCCTCTGAACCAGTTGAAATGCAGTCTTATCACACAGTCGTATTCATAGCTGAGAGTAAACTCCAGAGCACCCACCAGCTCTGTGCCCCTCTGGCAGTGGAACGTGATGAGGGAGCTGTAGTTCTTGGAGGAGTCCAAGGGGCACGGGGTGCTGCTGCTGAAGGATATGTAGACCTCGTTGATGGCCTCGTTGATCTGCGGAGGGACCGCGATTCGCCCAATATCCTGTGGGGTGACAGAGAGAGGTAAGGGCTTATACACAAGAAGCTTTGTGTATACTATGTGTATAGTCTTTTAAATACAAAAATACATTTTGTAGACATATACCAAAACAACTGCATGTGCACAGTAACTACTGGATGTTTAATTGGCCATCAATGCCAATGGAACAAGCTTAATTTTTCCTCGTATGCCACTTTTCACAACCCATCAATGAGAAAACATACTAGAATGTACTAGAAGACCTGTATGGCATCTGCCACGGACCTTCAGCAGTCAAAATTGCTCTATAGCTCAAATCACGATCCTTGAGGGCCGACAACAGCTAATTTTCCAACCTCCCTTTACCTGGGAGTCAGGTGTGAAGACAATCTGGCCAATCAGTCGCATTAATTGTTAATAGTTAATAGTTAATAACATGGGAGAAAAGAAAACCAGGGCCGGATTTGTATTTCAGGGGCCAGATTTGAGTATCCATGCTCTCATACGGTCTCATACAGCATCCATAATGTATGTTATTACAGCAATGCAGGATTCCAGGAGGGAGATAGGGCTGTAACTCACTATGGGAGGGCCGTTGTCAGGGTCCATGCACACGGCCGCTCCTGGGGGACACGCCACCCCGGGAATGGGGTTGAGCGGCTGGCATATGTTGATATAGAAGTCGGGGGAGGGGTCCTCGTGCAGGTCCTTGTGCAGGTCCTCGTGCAGGTCCTCGTGCAGGTCCTCGTGCAGGTCCTCGTGCAGGTCCTCATCGGTGGCGGTGTAGTAGCCCGTTTTGTGAATGAGAGGGGTAAGATCAATGAGGGAGGTCCCGTTGGAGACGAAGCAGTTCACCTGCGATTGCAGAACGCCGCACAGGGTAAGGAGACCAGCAGACAACATAGGAAGACAATTGGCTTCTTTATAGGCTCGCAGACATAGACCCTGACGGACCACGTTTGTGTGCATTTTCCATACTAATACACGGCAAATAAGTGCGTACACTGCGCTGAACCGTCTGGAGAAGAGGAAAAGGCCTTCACGAAAAAAAAGAAACATGAGAACACATGCGCATTCACGGTACACGAGACACAGCAACAGTGTTACAGTAGCAGGATTCACAAAAAAGTGATTTAAAAAACAATTTAGGTTACTCAGGATTACACATCAACTAAAACCGTACAAGTCTTCTGCACCTCGTCTTACTACAAATCATTCACAAAGTCAGGCTTGTATAGCCAGCACAAGGTACCCGCTCAGAAGATATGCAGCTCGACTTAACTTCACAAGCACATACACAAACATTCCCCAGTTAAACTCAGTAATGGTTAACAAATACACTGTGGTTCCAGGGTCAGTTTAGTCTTGACCAGAGGGATCACGTACTAAGCGGTCTAACGCAATTTTGCGCGTCGACCCCGGGGGGGGGGCTTACCTGCCGCTCGCAGACCAGTGGGGTGTGCCAGGAGAAGAAGTGGACGCACTTCTCCGCGTCCGTGTCCACCAGCACGGGCCCGCCCCCGGCCGCGCCCTGGGGCCTGCAGACGAAGCTGAAGACGCTCATGTGCCGCAGGGTGCGGTTGGCCGCGCACGCGTCCCCGCCCTCGTAGGTCAGCTGCACCACCTGGTCCCGGTAGGAGAGCGTCTGCGAGAAGTTCCCCCCGTTCACTGCGCTCTGGGCGTCTTTGATGCAGACGCCTGCGAGACACGGGAAGCCAAGCTCAAATGGGCTCTCGCTCTGTGCGTTTCCCCCGTCTGTCACGTCAGTACCCTTTCCAGGTCTGCTTTAGGTACCTAAAATTACGCTCATGCTATTGTTAGAGTTAATATGATCAAAAAAAAAACAAGGTATTTTCACAATATATTTACGAAAGGCATGCTTTACTTCCTCCGGTCACTAGGCACAGAACAGATTAACTTCTGAACTGATAAACTGGTAATGTAAACATCCAGACTGAAAACTTAATTAGACACGTAATTAGTTTCTAACTTAATTAGAAACTAAGTTTCTTCTTTTACACAGAAACCTCTGCCATCAAAATACTCTATGAAAAACTAAAAAATAAGTATTGCTAATGTTGCTGATGGAGCTGTCAGGACATTAGAAGTCATTTTTTGTTAGAAAATCAAGATACTTGGTATCAGATTAGAAATGTGATACTTGGGTGTAATTCTGCCTGTTGGTTATAAATCTGTTTTGTTTTTTAAAATGACCAGCTCAATAGAGATCAGGCCAGCATTTGTTTGAAACTTAAGCCAAATGATACCTCTTCTTCCACTTTGCTGAGCACATTTCTATTGCTTGACATGTTGACAGGACCTCCAACTGATTACAAGAACCCCCAAAAATGACAATGCAACGCGAAAATCGCGCAACCAAACCAGACCAGAACAGGCCTTTACCTGTCCCCTTTTCGCATCCTAGGTTTTCCGCTTCACCGCAGACGTTCAACCGGAACATCTTCCTCCGGTTGACGTTGTCGTAGACCGTGTAGCCTCCCTCTTTCCTCAGGCTGCTCAGGTCAAAGAGATGCCCTGTGAGAGGGGATGTGAGTTTACGAGTTTGCACGACGTTGGGGAAACTTGCGACGCACGACCGGCCGGCCGGCGCTGCCGCGCATCGCATCGGCCGAGGTGGCGGCACACGCGGACGCCTCACCGGTTACGGGGTTGGTGACCCTGCAGTCCCCGTGTACGTTAGTCTTGAGCGGGCAGGCGGCGGCGGAGAACCACACGAAGGTGTAGACGCAATCCTCGATGGCTGTGATCAGGGTGGGCTTGGAGTCCTGAGGGGACACAGGAAGTCAGGAAGACAAACAGGAAGTCAATGTTCCCCTGTTCCTTAGCACATCCTGACAGGCTTGATGAGACATGGGGAGAGTGCAACGCGTTTGTGAGAGAATGTATGAGTGTGTGTGCGTTTGTGCAAGCCTGTCTCACAAAACAATTAAAGTACGAGCCATTACTTCAAGCCATTATCCAACTTGCTTACTAGTGTCAGCTCCTAGTTTTTATTTTTGGCAGTCTTGGCCATGTCCACAGGCTAGTGGTCAGAGGTCTAAAAATAATGGGGCTGGCTAAATGTAAGCAAAGCAACTTGCCAAATATTGTTCAGTTTCCTCCATTATTGGCAGTCGCTGTATATGGAGGAGAAGATGTTACTTGTATCCATAACTCTCTGTGCTAGCCTGCCTATATTGGATTATTTATTACTGCTGCGTTGCTACTCAAGCGCATGACATCAAATAGCAACTGAAGTATATTTGGGCCCTCATAATGCATTTTATAAATGTGGACCTAAATAAAGAATTCATATGTATGTATGCATGCGTGTGTGTGTGTGTGTGTGTGTGTGTGTATGAAGCAGGAGGAAGGGTTTACTCACCACTTTGTCCTTGTCACACTTGAAGCGTATGAAGGTGTTGCGGTTCCTTTGCCCATCAGGACACTTGTCCCCGTGGTCGTACTTGAGAACCAGGACGTCCCTCTCCATATACGGTGTGGAATCCGCCTCCCCCAGACTCACGTACTGGTCACCACTCTTCAGACAGGATGCAGAGGAGGATGGGCACCTCCAGGACCCTGCGAAACAGGACAATGGTTCCACATACCGCCCCTGCCAGTTCCACTCACCAGCACCACAACAGCAGACACCAGAATTACCACTTATCCACAAAATGTTTACTAAAAATTACCCAAACTCACACAACAGCTACGACTTATTACAATGTTAATGAATACCACTACAACCACGAAACTGATGAAACATAATTTGAATTTTAAATCTTGTTCACCGTGCATCATAAAAGATGTTTCCGCAATTTTAGCATTTATCGTTGTATTAGTTCAGATTTGGTAGGCCTAGCTGTAGAGTGCTTGCAATTGACCCATTTCTGCCATTTTCCATACAGCCCTTAATGGACTTTGTATAGTGAAATTGACTAGAAGTGAAGGCATTTGTGGCACGGCCCACTCACCAGTCTGTGGTACCAATGACTTGCATACGTTGATGTAATATCGCTGCTCCTGGTTCCCTGTCTTCGAATCGACCGCCCAGTTACTACGGGGCATCGACAGAGGCGAGAGATCGTAGGAGTTGCCTTTATCGTCTCTGTGAGGGACGAAATTCAATCCGGTTAGGAGGGTCCCTACAAACACGACTTCGCTGGAGAATTGTATGAGGACACAGTGACGGTTCCCTTACTTGAAGGAGCAGCTTGTTGTTTTGAAGGGGAGACAGGCCAGTGGAGTCTGCCATTCAAAAAGGTAGGTGCAGTCTGGTGTTTCCTTCATAAACTGTGGGTTTGCCTAGTGGAGGGAAGTGAAAAAACACAGCACTTAGTCACAGAGTGACAAACTCCAGATGAGCAGACTGGGCTAACAGGCACAAATTCTTATCGGTAAGACAAAGGTCAAAACATGGAATAAATCTTAGCCATTTTAAACATAAGGCATTTTAAACTTGTCAACGGCATACATATTTTTTCCAACAAAATTAATGAATCCACCAAAAAATAAATCAAGGTCTCCCAGGAGCTTGGTCTAAACGAAGAGAGCTGGTCAGGTGACCTTCTCCGTGAGCATGACCCGATGCGTCCGCGTCCACGTCCACGCTTGCTTTAGCCTTCACTCGGCACACGTCCTGCAGACTCACCATGCCCTTGCTGTGGTCACAGGTAAACAGAATAGCAGTGGACCGCTCGTATATCTTGTGGCAGGTCTCGCCCTGGGTGTAGTTGATCATTATTAGCCCATCGTCGTAGGTCAGGGTCTGCGTGGCGAGTCCTAGAGGGCAGAGAGAGCAGAGGAACACCGCCCCCCCCCCACAAAATTTACAAGGCGCAAGTGAAACTTTTGCAGTCCTCTGAGTTACAAACACTTTAGAATGCGGTTTCCGTACCATAACCGGCTCATGTTACGACCTCAAACGAAAGACCGTGTCTGTACAGATCCTATGGACTGACCTGATGACCAACCCCTGCACCCCTTCTGCTTCCCTTAGTACAGCAGGCTCCGCTTAGTCACAGGAATTTTGGTGCTATGCAAGTTTATGAAGTTTATATTTATGCGTGGCTAAGGGCCGAACATACATTGCGGCTCTATTGTCCATGGTCAAGCTCCTTCATGATTATTCATAAGGTGCAGCAAACAGAAGAGCTTCAGCTTCAACATTTGAAAGAAAGACCCTTGGAATGTTGAGAATACAGAGCCTGACCACCTGGTTAGACCACAGTATCTGTGGGGCCGGGGCAATCGTCGTGACTGCGGCACGGAAATTTACCGGGGAGAACCGCGTACCTGCAATCCTGTGAGTGCTTCCTTCCACCTGACAGGAAGACACGGATTCGCTTCCCGTGTCCTTGTGGGTGCATATCTTCTCTTTGAGGGACCCGCAGACCGCAAAGCGGTACTCGTACTGCCCGCTCCGCACCTTGTAGTCCTGCCCAGAGAGGGGCGTCATGTCGAACACGTAGCCACTTCTGGGGTCCCGGACTGTACAGTTGTCACCTGCGGTTAAAGGTATCGACGGGAACGTGAGGCAGGCGACTTTACCAATGACACACAGGAACCTGTCTGATTGAAACCACAACCATATTGTGGTAACACTTATTATTTTGTTTTTCTGAATGACAGGCTCATACGGTGACAGCCCACTGGTCCCCGCAACCCTGGTAACCCCTCATACCCTGGACTCTGTGGATGGGGCAGGCTTCCGAGGTCCTCCAGGTGAAGACGTACTCGCAGCCGTTCTGCTGGGTGAACATGGGCGAACCCTGCCGTGGACAGAGATATTTAGTAGAGCGTCAACACCTGACCTCACCCCACCATGAGGTGGGTTGTTGAAGGCATGAAGACTAGACCAGTGTCTCTGGAGAGGCTCATGCTACAATGTGTTGACATGGGAAGAAAAACACTTCCTGACTTTACAGGAAATATCCACTCTTGACTGAGTCCATAGTCCATGTGAAAAAAGTATCACATTTCTGATCATTCTTAATCTGGAAGGCAAGTTTTTTGCCACTTCCTGTGTCAGATGCGGATATTCACAAGCTTTCTGCCCCATAAATTTAGACTTGCACCTACTCAACATACAAGCGTACCTACTGTCACATTCATCCTGGCACACGTGTAAATGCCCACAGCTAAAGTTTCCCAAAAGAGCTGTACTCACGGGGCTGTCGTCACACTGGAAGATGATTCGAGTGGAGTAGCGGCTCTCCCCGCACTTCCCCCCGTTGCCGTAAACGATGCTGATGGAGCCGTCCGCGGCGGCCCGGGGGTTGGATTGGACGTAGCCCAGGTTCACGCCCTTGCCGTCAATAATGGCACAGGTGCCCAGAGCGCCCACTACGGTGGAGAGCGAGATCTGTTAGCCGGGCCAGCGATCCACGCCTTCATGAAATCCAAGCCAGAACAGTCCCATAATCCTGTGTTGGGAATTAATTCGCGCACACCCCGTATGTCTGAATACGTCCCGTGCTAAGACTCACCAGGGCAACCCAAGACCCTGGGCAGGGGTTTGCACACATTGATGTAGAAGCTCCTGTTCTTTGCCTGAGCGGAGGTGTCGATGGCCTCCCAGGGGCTGTCATCTCTGCTAAGGTCACTGAGGTCATACTCTCTACCATGGGAATCTGAACATATGTGGACACAACGTTATCTTGTACCCTGTAAGGCCCATACCGTGGGTCAACACTCAACAAATTCATGCGTGAGCCGGTTTTATGGAGTCCATCCATAAAACTATCTAATGAAAAATACTGAACCTCAAAACTCAATACATACTTGAAATTTGGCACAAGAAAGGCACAGCATTTGAAAGGAAAGACCGACAGATTTCCTCCCTCACCAGTGAGCTGACAGTCCACGGGGGCCATTAGGCAGGCAAGGGCGGTCTTGAATTCGAAGAAGACGTCGTGGGTGGCGTGAGAGGAGGAGGAGCTCATCTCTTCCCTAATCAGCCGAAGGCGGTTGCTGTTGTCCTCGTCGCACACCAGATTGATGATGAAAGTGTTCTTGGTGCCTGGGGGGTGGGGTTACAATTTCACTGCTCGTCAGATCTCAGAAACGAACACCAAATACATTTCAGTCATGCCCTGGAGCTGGGCACTGAACAAGACACTAAAAATAAAATCTCCTAAATCTCCTGCCGACCAGCTATGCCCACCAAGAATAGGGAGGACTTCTCCAAAGTGTTTTTGACAGATATTATAAGCGGAACTGAGGATGCTACTACCAAATATAAAAAGTTACAGGACCTGACTACAAGTACAGTACACATCCTGAAACGCGAAGTATATAACTTTAGCGCTTCTGCTAATAACATTGACAAACAAAGCATAGCATTTACAGTGGAGTCCAGAGCCAGTTCACATATACTCCACGAGTTCTGGCTCTGGACTGCAATTCCCATCAGCCCCATTCTGCCTTTCCGGTCAACCGCCCCGTCCCCAAAAGAGCGATCGCTTAGCAGCACTGACCCTACCTGTGGGTGTGTCCAACGCCCCTTTGTATGTGAGGGTGAGCACGCCGTCTGTGGCGAACTGCAGTGAGCTCTCCACTCCCACGGGCCCCACAGGCTTCCCGCCCTCTATCTCGCACCCAGCCATAGGGTCACCGTGGTCTGCGCCACACTTGGCCACGGGGCCGCATATGTTCACCTGTGGGCAGAAAGCAACAAGGCCACTCTTAACATCCACTTCCCCCATCTTGAAATCTGTGAAAATACGAGCTGAATTCCCCCTGGCCCCATGTTGACACACATCATACATTGTTTTGCAAGTCCATATAAAAAAAAAAAATAGTCCCCTGAAGAAGAAGCATTCATATTCAGCTGCAGAAAAAAATGAACTAAAAGCTAAAAGCGAACAGCTGGAGCCACTAAATAGTCATCCCTGACATCGAAACACAATTCCAAGGACGGAAAACAAAAACCAGTGGGGTTTTTCTACAGCTCACCAGGAACGTCTTTCCATTTCCTTCGGCCGTGTAGCCATTTTGATTTTGTAGGGGAAGCAGGTTATACTCAAATCCTGTGTTGGGGTCCTTCACAGTGCATGTCTGTAAAAAATTTAAAGAAGCACCTCAGTTAAAAACGACCAATATGTGAGCATATCGGAATTCTGGCCCGCTGTTTTTAAGTCAACGGAAATAGCAAAATTCTGCTTCACGGATGTGTTAGAAAACGTGCACGCTTGTGCTTCCGCTCACCTTGTTAGCATTTTCAGCACTCGAGATCGCACAAGCTGCGTCCGTGTGCCACAGGAAGGTGGAGGTGCAGTTCTGGCTCATGATGAAACGAGGTCCGGACTATAAGACAGAAGAGTCCAACTGCAGTTTAGCAAACTAGCTTAGCGCCTTACAGGTCCTAGGCACAGATTAACTTGCAGTAAACCTCAGAGGTAAGACGAGCAACTTCAATATCAGACTAACTGACAGTCAGAACCTACGAGTAGAATTGGCTTTGCATTTCTGCCAAAGAATGACCTTGACATAAAACAGACAGGGAATGGGGGAAGAGTCTGGGGTCAAAGGTCAAAGGGCAGTTCTCCTTACTATTGCCCCCTTGAGGCAGACCAAGTGGATGAGGGTGGTGTAGGTGGTGGCCTTTCCGTCCGAGACGCAGGCGGAGCCGCCCGTGTACTCTAGCAAGAGGCGGCCCTCCTGTTCAATGGTGGGTCCTTTCTTGGCCACGCCCATGTTGCTGATGGACACAGCCTCAGTCATACCGCCCTAAAACAGCCCATATAGACAGACGCACAAAATCAGCACTATTTACAGTTACATACACTAGTAAACACTCTGGAATGTCAGTTAGACAAGTTGAGCAGTAGTCAATTTAAACAATAGTGAATCACCCTGGTGGGTGCGAGAGAGCGAAGGTGGAGGAATTGAGCCTTCTTCGCTGTAAAAATCATAATTATTACGCTTATCATTATTAAAGGAGCAGGGCGCAGTAGAGCTGGGCGCGTATGAGCTGACCTCCTGCGGCACGTATTTCATCTCGCAGACGGAGGCGAGACGGTCGCAGCCGGTCACGGGGTTGATGGGGCGGCACACGTTGACGTAGTACTTCCTCAGGTTTTTGGGGTCAGACACGTCCATGGCCATCCAGTTCTGACCGCTGTTCCTATCTGACCTGGCCAGGCTGGAAGACACGTGGGGGGGGTAAAGAATTTGAGACCGCTATGCCTCGGGCGGCGCATTAAAGCACGTCGTCGTTAGGCGACCTCACCTGGACAAGTCGTACTGCTGCAGCGTGTTGGGGTCAGTCACCACGCACTCCTGCGGTCTCTCTGGACAGGCGTATGACGTGTACCACTTGAAGTTGTAAGTGTAGGCGTCTTCGACCTGCGAGTCCCCAAAGAACACCGGCACTGTGTGAAAATGGCTGCCATTTCCCTGCTATTTCCTGGCACTGCTTTAATGTCAATGGGGAATGGACAAAAGGTGCCCTTTTGCTGGAATTTTAATTCTGATAATTTCACACCACGCTAGTGAAGGAGAAAAGGGCTGCTCTTCGCTAATATACTTGAGATAAAACAGTGCTGAGAGGCACCAACTTAAAGCCTTTAGTGAATGAGTACAAAAAGGAATCATTACTGGCACTCAGGTTTCAGTCAAGAGTACTTAAAGGTATTGGTAAAGGAGTAAGATATTTCACACATTACCTGGTACTCAGGTTTTAGTAAGGAGTACTTAAAGGCATAGGTAAAGGAGTAAGATATTTCAGGCGTTACTTGGTACTCTGGTTTTAGTAAGGAGTACTTAAAGGCATAGGTAAAGGAGTAAGATATTTCAGGCGTTACTTGGTACTCTGGTTTTAGTAAGGAGTACTTAAAGGCATAGGTAAAGGAGTAAGATATTTCAGGCGTTACTTGGTACTCTGGTTTTAGTAAGGAGTACTTAAAGGCATAGGTAAAGGAGTAAGATATTTCAGGCGTTACTTGGTACTCTGGTTTTAGTAAGGAGTACTTAAAGGCATAGGTAAAGGAGTAAGATATTTCAGGCGTTACCTGGTACTCTGGTTTTCCGGCCCCGGCCTCGCGGTCGCACAGGAAGGAGATGAGCGTGGAGCGCTGGGTTTGCTGCTCGTTGTTGTACTTGGAACCGTTCTGATAGGTGAGCTGGATCATCCCGTCGTAGTAGGACAGCTTGGAGTTGAACTGCCCCAGACTCCAGGAGTGGCCACTGAGGAGGACACACAGCGAGGAGCGGGTGAGAGAGGGTGGGGTGGCCAACCCTGGGTCTATACAGCTGAGAGGATACACACTGGTTTTTGCTGTCACCTTAAAAATCAGCAACCAATTTGTAGCCAAGAAAACAGGTTTGGCAAAGAAACAAATCCCTTAATTGAACAATTAAGTGTCAAATAACAACAAATATCAAAAGACCTTTGTAGCTCTCAAGGACCAATGTTAGCCACCTCTGCAGTAGCCTAATGGGCCTGCATTTCTCCACACAGTTTCATAAATCAGCCAAAGGTTTCTGTTCACCGTTCACACTTAAAACATGAACACTGACACATCTATCACGCATCACACAGCAGGGATGGGAACAGTGCCAACAACGCATCAGCGGGAAACAAGCTTAGTAAGACCCGGATTGGTCAAACTGCTCTTCATTGGGAGTGCTATATCCATCCCCTTCAAAAGACAGGTCCCTTCAACCGAGACACACTGGGGCCAACTTGCCTACTGTCGACCTGACAGGCTCCCGGCTTATCCGGACACTTGGCGGAGGTTACGCCCCCACACACATTGAGGAGGTAGTTGTAGTCTCCACTGGAAACGTTGTATGGGACCTCCTGCCTGGTCAGAGGGGCGAGGTCAAAGGAGAAACCTGCAAGAAAGGGGGACAAAAAGGCATCCAATTATCGCTGCTCTCAAAATTTTTAAAATAATAAATTAAACTGATTTTTTTTTTAGTAACAATTACAACAAAAAGCAAACAGACAAACAGAAAACAGACCCCTCCCCCCTTCCCCAGGCACTGCAAAAAAAAAAAAAGTCTGTCTTGTTTTAGTCTTAAGTTACTTTTTGCTTGACAAGTGAAATTATCTTACCCCACTGGCAAATCTTGAAATCAGTAAAACTCTCATTCTCTCATCCCATTGGCAATTTTTTTGTCTTATTCAGTGAAAAAGTTACAGAAATAAGATTGTAAAGTCTAAATATAAGTTTAAAATGCTTGTTAAGATTAGTTTTTTTCCCCCCAGTGTGGGGAAGTGAAGAAGAGGAGCCCTGGTCATGTGACCTACCCGCCAACGGATCCTCCACCTTGCAGTTGTCCCCCTCCGTCTTGGACAGGACGCAGGCGGCCGCCGTGAACCACTCGAACTCGTAGACGCAGCCGTCGCTGGAGACGCTTTTCATCAAGGGGGCGCTCTCGAGGTCACCTGGGGGGAGAGAACAGGCACGGCGCTAAGGAGCGGGAACGAACGCGGACCGGGGTAGCTCGAAAAAACCAAAACGACGCCGCCCGCGTTTCCGTTCTCACCAGGTTTGCAGATGAGGGTGACGATGGTCTGGATCTTGTTCTTGTCCCGGCAGACGTCTCCCTCCGTGTACGTCAGACGGACGTTGTTCTCGTCCATCCTGGGAGGAGAGAGGAATTTCCCCAGACTGACGGTTTTGTCTTTTCCTAATGAAATGAGGAAGGGTCGTATCAGCATCGGTTAAATCAAACGTCATATCAACAGCTCTCTGCAAAACACATTTTTCAACAGGAAATCTGTTTATGCTTCGGATGAAGTGACTCTCTGGTATTTAAGCGCTGAAATGTCATTACAAAGTGCCAGGGAAACAGAATGCCACTTCATATAGATATTATAGATAGTTTCTATACATATTGTGACCTAACAGGAGCGTGACATGGATTTAAGGAGAAGGAGACAAGAAGGGATACGCCCTCCAACTCACCCACAGCACAGATAGCAGCCTCCTCCGGGCAACTAGCTGTCGCCCTCTGCTGGACAACTTTGTGACAGACATTTATGTAGAAGCGCTTTCTGTCTTCAGCATTGCCATCCACCGCTTCCCAGTTCTGGAGCGTATCAGACTCTAAAACACAGAACGAATGCCTACCCGTTAATGTGCACATGCGCACACGCGCGTGCACACAAACACAGCAGGACATAAACACAGCAACACACACACACACACACACACACACACCACACACACCACACACACACACACACACACACACACACACACACACACACACACACACACACACACACACACCACACACACACACACACACACACACACACAAGGCTGAGATACCCTTCTCGGGACAAGCTGAGGTTCCATGTTAGTCTGCTAAACCAATGTTTGCTCTGAAACATTTTACAAGAGCCACAATGGCAAATTTGTATTTCCATAAAATACGGACAGATGACTGACAGCAGATTTACGTGCCGTGTCTCGTGGTTCCCACCCTGGTGAGTCGGAAAACAAAGCCACAAGAGACCCAACAAACTGAGCGGTTAGGCAGAAAAGAAGAAGTCACACGGAAACACTGGGGGTGTAGGAGACACCTGTGACTACAATAGAATAAGACCGAATTTGTGTGCTTTTTTTTTTTTTTTTGAGTCATGCAGATATACAGATGTCGGAAGTTTACATACACTTAGGTTGAAGTCATTAAAACTCATTTTTAACCACTCCACAGATTTCATGTTAGCAAACCATAGTGTTGGCAAGTCATCTACTTTGTGCATGACACAAGTAATTTTTCCAACAATTGTTTACAGACAGATTATTTCACTTTTAATTCACTATATCACAATTCCAGTGGGTCAGAAGTTTACATACACTAAGTTGACTGTGCCTTTAAATTTTTTATATTTGGTCGCAGACTCGCATATCCTTTGCATGCCATGACTTCCTGATGTCTGTGACCCAACAACATCAAAAGACTTGATATCTTATTTTCTGGTACTCTTACAAGTGTTACTATAATGTCTATGCATTTCAATGGATCTCTATGGGAATTGGGGGGGTGGGACTAGATTTAGCTGTAAATTACATTGGAACAGTATGGAAACACATGGTTGGCTAAAGGGTGCTAAGTCATCAAGCAAGCCTTAAATCCTCACACTGCTGCCAGAAATACAGCAGATATGGATGTATAACTTGAAGGGTCTCTTCTCCTGACTTATTTTTCCATAGAGGTCAATAGGAAAATTTGTCAGGAGAAACAACCCTTAAAGTGATCCATCCATATCTACTGCATATCTGGCAACAGAGTGATGGTTTGAGGCTCGTTTGATACCTCAGACCCTTAGTGACTTACAGCCATTTTACCAATCATGTATTCCATACTGTTCCAGCATAATTTACAGCTAAATCTAGTCCCACCCCCCCAATTCCCATAGAGATCCATTCAAATGCAGAGACATTATAGTATCGCTTGTAAGAGTACCAGAAAATAGGATATCAAGAGTCTTTTGATGTTGTTGGGTCACAGACATCAGGAAGTCATGGCATGGAAAGGATATGTGAGTCTGCAACCAAATATTAAAAATTTAAAGGCACAGTCAACTTAGTGTATGTAAACTTCTGACCTACTGGAATGGTGATATAGTGAATTAAAAGTGAAATTGTCTGTAAACAATTGTTGGAAAAATTACTTGTGCCATGCACAAAGTAGATGTCCTAACTGACTTGCCAACACTATAGTTTGCTAACATGAAATCTGTGGAGTGGTTAAAAATGAGTTTTAATGACTTCAACCTAACTTCCGACTTCAACTGTATGAACGTGGCGCAATAGAGGAAACCACAAGCCCGTGGACTGGTTAAGTCATAAGTCCACTACACCCTGATGAAGGCATACTGCTGAAACATGTTGGTCATGTAAAATACATTTTTTATATTGTGCGACACTTTTATAAGTGTGCGATTCTCATAAGCTGTTTCTAGTTAAGTCACGGACAGGGACAAGTAAGAGTCCGCCGTTTCCAAGTAACGTGCGGCTATTACGCTAGACGTATCGGCACTCCTGAGAGCTACGCTGGCGTTCTCCACTTCCGTTCGTCGCTCTGCCGAGCGACTGTAACAGTAATGCTGGATGAACGCGCTTGTTCCTCACCTGATCGGGTCAAGGGTGACAGGTCGTAGTGCTTCTTGCCAGATTCGACACGACAGAGGAGGTCCTCCTTTTCCTTGACGCAGGCGTACGCCGTTTGCCAGTCGAAGTAGTAGGTGCAGTCAGTCTCGCCCGTGAACACCGGTGTCCCCCGCCCATCGTTGCCTTGCGATTGAACCGAGACAAAGTGGAAAAATTAAGGGCCGTTGAACAGGATACGCATCGCTGCAGAGCTAGTCTTTGAGCTGAACAAAGTATGTATCTTTACAAGTACTGCAGTCTTTCGGGATTCCCTTTTGAGTTTTACCCGTCGCATTGATCGCAGCCTACATAAGGAAAAATTATCTCATTAACCTACTGTGCTCCTATAGAGCCTGGTCTCCCGTGACACCATTCAAAGCTAATTAACAGAGACAGGGCCTGATTTACTAAGACCTTTAGCGCGTGCAAGTAAAACTAATAACACAACCAATGATTGGTGCAAAACAAACAACATGACCAATCATTGTTCGTGTTATTAGTTTTGCGTGTGCTAAAGGTCTTAGTGAATCAGGCCCATAGTGAGTCAGCTGCCACTCCTGCCGATATAACTACTCCCATTGCTTTAACTCGTGTACATCACGCTCATTTCCTTCTTTTAATCCCTTCCCCTCTTCCGGTAACTCAGGCTAAATCTGCGGAAGGACAGCAGTTAGCAACCGTTAAAAAAGAAACAAGAAAATCTGTTCACAGGGCAGAAAACCTCAGAGAAAAAATGACACAGGGCTGAAACGGCAGTCTCACCCGCCGTTTTGTTGCACTCGAAGTTAATGATGGTCATCCGCTGGAAGCCGGAACTGCAGGTACTGCCCCCCGGGTAGATGAGCGTGAGGTCGCCGTCCGAGTACCTGAAACACCACAAAGACGAAGGCTTTCACACACCAAGTGCTGCGAGACGCAAATCAAAAGGACCGCCGTCTTTGGGGCGGCGGTGGAGCGGTACTGTTTGCGACAGGAGTTCATGAATCGAACAGCTTTGTACCAATACATGTAAACATTCCACCGGTGTAGCTTGAAGGAAAAATAAGAAAAATGCATTTTTACTATGTGCAATACAAACACCAAGAGAATGACAACTTGCAGTACCTGTTTCGTAAGATAGTGCTCCTAAGATTTAGACAAATTACTTCTGAAGCTGATGATGTTTATTGAATAATGATGCAACTCCACTCGTTTAATACTGAAGTAATTGTACATCAGAAATCATGCGCTCAAGCTCACTACCATTACCTTTATAATCTCAAAATCAATCAATCACCAATACATATGTGTATATTTGTCCCCCTTCAATCCAGCAATTTGGCATTTCAATACAATGTTCCCATTTTTAAAAATCTATCTTGAAAGGTACTGTGGACAGAAGTTTCGGTATTTCCCTTGCCTCAAGCTCCCACAGTTCATTGCTCATGATGTCTATGCCTTGCTGTACCTCTTTAAATTCTGTTTTGTCCCTGAGGAATGAAACAGAATTTAAAGAGGTATGACTTATAACTTACAAAAACAAATTAGTCTATATTTGGCTTAGATAACTGCTAACAATGAATGTAAGTAACAACATATGAGCTGAACCCAAAATGGTAGACTTTTTCCTTTAATATATATGGGAACAGGACAACTCCCCCGACTGGTCAGACGACACGCGGACGTTCAGGTCTGACCTGAGCGTTTGGTTCTTGTATCTGCCCGCGATTTTGTAGGCGTCTCCCGCTTGCTTGGCCTGGCATGCTGACACGTGACCCGCCACGTCCGTACAGTCGTGCACACTGACCTCCCCGCACACGTTCAGGTAATACACGTAGCTGTCCTTCCCCACGTCGCCCTCAGCGACCGCGAAGTAGGGCGTCTCGGTACCTGCACACGGACGCATAGAATTCAGATAAACAACAACAAAAATACTGTAGACTGAACACCAATGACTTGCTTATACCAAGAGATTCCTGTCAATATTCCTGATACTAGAACTTTTCTTTCAGTAAATTTTGCATCTTGTAGATAATTATATCAGCCAAATTGATGATGATGATGATGATGATGATGATGATGGTTGTGAGGTGTATGAAGCCAGCATGAGCATTGTGAGCATTCAACTTTTGTCGACGAATCAACGTCGACCTCTGGTGGCGGAATTGAATTACTGCAGCCTTTGATGATTACTCATGCAGAGAGACGCCTGCAAAAGGACGCACCGACATGAAAAAGACGACGCAAGTTTCGCTGAGGCCCCACGTCGCCCCGGCAGGGCCGGGGGAGGGGGGTCAGCTGTACTCACTCCCGAGCGTGAGGTGCCTCAGGTCGATGGAGATATCGTGCTGCTCGCTCGTCAGGGTGCAGTTATGGCTCTCCAGGTAGTCCCTGTGGCAGGCGTACTCGGTCACCCACTCGATCTCATACCGACAGTTTGCCTTCGCGGTCATCCTGGGGTTGCTGCCCTGTGAACCGCCCCACACGGTCAGCACAAACGGGCAAAATATCGGGGGGCACAATGAAACAACTGAAGTGTTTGGGGGTGGGGGGGGGGGGGGTCCCTTTAAGGCTAACCTGAGGTAATATCACACAGTGAGCCACGGACTGCATATTAGCATAGGAGCTAACAGGCCACGCAACTACCAATCAGAACGGAGGAGGAGACGGGTGCGCACCTGCTGCCGCTGCGACGGACAGATGAAGGTGACGCTGACCGCAGGCGTGTGCTCGCCGCAGAAGTCCGGCTTCTTGTCAGCGACTCCGTCGTAGCTCAGGATCAATCTGAATAAGGCCCAATGAGAAATCAGCAGCGCAGCAAAAGAAGTCCAACTCAGTAGCAGGTCAATACAGAGGCTGGGTGTCAAAGCTAAGGTCGGATCTCTCGTGTGGAGAGGCGGCATGATTCGATACTCTGTTGAACAACGCTAAAAGCAGCATCTACTCAACAGCTCCTGAGCGTAGTTTGGCGTAAAAGTCTGGTTAATTTGCTGTGACTCGCCACACGGGCGAATCAAAAAGCGCCGCCTTTTATGCGAGACGAGATTCAATCGCAGGTACGAGTCAGCGAAGGTGGCGTTCCGGACCCCGAGTTGGATTCACCGCGTTGTTCCTTAACATTTGAGCCGCGAATCAAACTCGCTTGCACGCGAGCTTTTTGACCGTGTTACAAGTTCACCTGTCAGAGGACGAGGGCTGGAGCCGGAGCTGCTTTGCGGGACGTCCCACGTCGAAGGTGCCTTTGCCGGTGACCAGGCACGCGGCCGAGCCCGCGGGATAGGTGGGGTCCGATGAGGCTGGCGTAAGAGAGAGAGAGAGAAGGGGGGGGGGGGGTGGGTGTCAGGACACAGACACGGCTCTCGGGTTCAGTCGAAAACCATATTCTGAAGCCCAGCTCGAAGCTAAATTCTGAAGCTTCAGTACACAACAACGCTAACCAGGAACACGGCGGCGTGAGCATGCCACTGATAGAGTCAACGTTGATAGAGTCACCGGGGTCTCCCGAACCACACTCGCCAACGTCACCATCAATGAGCTTTCCTTTCCTTTGGTTGTTTGAGACGACCAATTCACGACACAAAGTGTCCTTTTTTCACAGATCTTGCTATTTGCATGACCAGTCAGTTTTACAAAAATTACTCATCTGTGGTATATTACAATAAATGAAAGCAAATCTTTCATAGGAACCACACGCACGACCACTCGGGTTTATGAGTCAGCACCGACTTAGCCCTACATCCTGTTCTCAGCACCAGTTAAAAGAATATACAAGACTGTAGTAACGCATACAAATGAAAGTGACTGACTGAACTCGATAAGCATTCATTGGGTCACAGCCAGCTGACTCGCATGCCTTTCAAGATGAACTGTCAATTTCATACCTATACCATAGTAGTGTCAATGCAAACTCTATGTCTTTCAATCACTGTTTTTAAGAATTAGCTTGAAAAACCAATGTAATTGATTCAGTCAAACTTTTAAAAAAATAATATTTAGAATTTAAATATATATTTAAATATTTAAATTCTAAATATTTAGAATTGTGTTTTTTACAATTGAAAATGCAGGCAATATTTACAGTATTGCCAACAAATAATACTAATGTCAGTACAAAATGTAATGTCTTGGGTGGGGGGTGGGCAGGGAGGGAGAAAGATTAAAATAATAATAATTAACTTCATTATTAAAAGTATGACATTTTAGTGCCATTGGCTTTCATCAGATAACCAGATACTACCAGATACTAAAAGAGTTTTCGTTTTTACAAATATGGAAAATATGAAAGTAAAATGTCTTAAATACATGAATAAATACAAAGTTTTAAAAAAATACAATGGAATAAAATGAGTTTGGTTGAACTAAATAGGGAAAACCACCATTGTAATACTTTTTCACTCTTTTAGATCGGAATTTCAACCATAAAAATAAGGCGAGTTTTCCCCTCATCATTGTAAAGCGCTTTGGTGAGAAAGGCGCTATATAAATGCAAGGCATTATTATTATTATTATTATTACACGTTGAGCTAATGGAAAAATTAACTCACAGATGCTCCGGCAAACGTTTATGTACAAAGACGTCTCCTCATCCGAGTCTTCCACCAGATAACCCTCATTCAGCTTAATGAGCGGGTTTAAGTCGTGCTTTCTTCCGTCTTCATCAAAGACATAGCAGGGAACCTACAGGTAAGATGCACAAGGAACAGACACATAAGCCATTACAAACAGAGAGGAGCCTAGCACAGAACTGGGACAGGCTTATAGCAGCAAGATTTCTGTGTGATACACTGACAGACATCTATAAGAATCTCTCAGGAATTGTATTTTGAATGTAATCGTTTTGATTAAATTCAATTAAAATATTTTTTATTTTTTTATTTTATTCCTTTAAAAATCTATTTAATTTCAAATGCAATTGTTTTAACTGATTCCATTTTAAATCTTTGATTTCAATGTCATTTCATTTTGTATGCAATTGTTTTAATTGATAAAAGAAAATAATGGATTTAATTTTAATTCTTTGAGTCAACCATTTCATTTTGAATGCATTTGTTTGTGTGTCTTCCGAGAACTAAATAAAGGGATTGAGGCATTGATTGATTGATTGATTGATTGAGGAACAATGCAATGTCGTTCATTCATTTCATTTTGCAGACATACAGTGCCCTCCACTATTATTGGCACCCCTGGTAAAGATGAGTAAAAAGGGTTATAAAAAATTAATAGTTTGGTGAATTAGCTTAATGTCACACTGAAAAAATGAGAAAAATCCAACCTTTAATTGAAGTAAATGTATTATGAGGAAAAAAAAAAAAAACCCTCGCCAAGAAAGAATTATTTTTAACAAAACTACCTGTGCCACAATTATTGGCACCCCTGCATTTATATATAGAATAAGGTAATCACTTTTGATATTTGGTCGCATATCCTTTGCATGCCATGACTACCTGATGTCTGTGACCCAACAACATCAAAAGACTCTTGATATCGTATTTTCCAGTACTCTTACAAGCGATACTATAATGTATCTGCATTTGAATGGATCTCTATGGGAATTGGAGGGTGGGACTAGATTTAGCTGTAAATTATGCTGGAACAGTATGGAATACATGGTTGGTAAAATGGGTCTAAGTCATCAAGGGTCTGAGGTATCAAACGAGCCTCAAACCATCACTCTGCTGCCAGATATGCAGTAGATATGGATGGATCATTTTAAGGGTTGTTTCTCCTGACTAATTTTCCTATTGAACTCTACAGAAAAATAAGTCAGGAGTAGAAACCCTTCAAGTTATCCATCCATTTCTACTGTATTTCTGGCAGCAGAGTGATGGTTTAAGGCTTGTTTGATGTGTCAGACCCTTGATGACTAAGAGCCATTTAGCCAACTGTAGAGCCAGTTCCATACTGTTCCACCCCCCAATTCCCATAGAGCAGCTAGATCTAGTCCCACCCCCCAATTCCCATAGAGATACATTCAAATGCAGAGACGTTATAGTATCGCTTGTAAGAGTACCAGAAAATAAGATATCAAGAGTCTTTTGATGTTGTTGGGTCACAGACATCAGGAACTCATGGCATGCAAAGGATATGCGACCAAATATAAAAAATTTAAAGGCACAGTCAACTTAGCGTATGTAAACTTCTGACCCACTGGAATTGTGATGCAGTGAATTAGACGTGAAATAATCTGTCTGTAAATAATTGTTGGAAAAATTACTTGCGTTATGCACAAAGTAGATGTCCTAACTGACTTGCCAGCACTATAGTTTGCTAACATGACATCTGTGGAGTGGTTAAAAATTAGTTTTAATGACTTCAACCTAAATGTATGTAAACTTCTGACTTCAACTGTACATGGTATTGATTTATACAGCTGGGCATATACTGAAGCAATTCAGGTAAAGTACCTCGCTGAAGGGAACAATGGCAGTACCCTACCTGCCCTCCCTGTAGGTTACAAGCTCAGATCCCTGACCATCACACTACACTGAAAGAGCAGTTTTGACTACAGACAGGAATAAAAGAATGCATTCATACTTTTTCATGGAAGCCTTTAAATGTCTCGCAAAATATGTCAATGAGGTGGAAATTTAGAGACGATTTCTTGGAAAAGGAAAGCGCTTGCGCGACGAGGCGATGACTGGAACAGCCCCTCGGTTCAGCCCCTAGAAAGGTGGTCTGGCGACCGCACATGCTCTCTCCCCAAGGTGACGTTTCCATTTCCTGTCTCGCACGAAAACCCACCTCTTTGTGAGGCTTGAACTTGTCCTTCTTGCAGGCCACATATGTCCTCCATTCAAAGTAATGCACACATTTGGACACCGTGACAAACTCTGGAGTCCCCTAGAAAGACACAGCCCAGGGCATTACGAACTTTACACAGAGCACTCCATGTGCATTCAGTATCAGTCGGATGTAAAATACTGGATATTCCAATAAGCAAAGTTAAAAAATGATGTGACATAAATAACACACGACAGAAAGGCAAGCAGTACTTCAAAAGAATATAAGCAAAAGGTTTTCAAATATTCACAAGTGTTTGGATCTTCTTTTAAAATACTATCCAAGTGTCCACACTGTGTAAACATCCTAATACTATAAATTTCTAACTCGAAAATGCAGTCTCAGCAGGGGCTAACGCCAGATACGATAAAAATGATTTAGCAAACTCAGGCAACCCGATATGAAAGACCCCCACCATTTTTCATTGGGTCCTTTTGTGACCGGTAAAATGAAACTCAGGCAACCCAAGTTTCATTTTACCGGTCACAAAAGGACCCAATGAAAAATGGTGGGGGTCTTTCATATCTGTGTGGCGTAACCCACAAGAATGTCTCACAGGAAACTCGACGAGCGCTTTCGATACGCACAAGGGTTTCCACTCCATTCTTAACACTAACAACAGGGGTGGGTATAGGCGCTCAATTAATCAGCTTTGCCTACGACAGGTGTCGTTTTCCTGTGAAACGCTGAAATAAAGCTACAGTTTTGAGGCAAAGCACACTGAACTTTAATTCACCCTGCTCAGATACCGAGTGCCCTTGCTACACTGAAAACGCATTCTCATGGCTGCTAAAAGCAGGTGTAGCTTGTGGGGCCATTGCTGGCCTGTCACACAGCCGGCTTTGTGTCCTGCCGAGGAAACAGGAACTGGACAAACATGAATGTCCTGTTTGCACACCTGGGGCCACACGTATAATACTCTGAGTAAAATAATGCGTAAAAGAATGCTCAGGGAGAAAGCTGGAAATCTGCTTACGCAAAGTGTTACATTTTCTCCCTCTGCCTTTCAATCACAGTGTCGCCATATCACACCGACTCCAAACATTGCGTACGCATGGTGTCCAGTGCGTGCAGTGGTACGCAGATTCACACAGCACGTATTATTTTATACATCTGAATTTCTGCGTGGAAACTCCCTTGCGCAGCTTTCTGAGGGCATTTTTCTGCTCAGCACTGTTTATACATGTGGCCCCTGGTGTGTCCATCCTTCAACTACATAAAACACAGAAATATTTGTTTCAACCGTTCATATACACATAGACAATGCGGTAACTGAACTTGATGACACTTGGTGGTGGGTAGAATGGAGCACTTGTAGTATTTTAAACAGGTTTTTTTTACAGATTCGGAAAGCCTGTTGACAATCACAGGGGAGCATGTAGAGGAGCGTGTAGCCTTCACTGTCACTGGCTCACCATGGTTTTTCCACACTGGAAACTGATGCTGCTCTGCGCATTGCCGCTGCCATTAGGACATTTCTGAGAGCTACCGAAATCCACAACACTTGGGGATGGTTTCCGCTGGGACTGATCACCTACAGGAACAGGGGGAGAAGAGAGTTAAACACACACACACACTCGATCTGTGTGTCTCAGTCATGAGTCCTTTTCAAGAATGTAAAATTTCTGGTTTTGTGTCATGTCAAACACAAAAATAAAATGGCACTTCTTTAAAGTGCGGCTCAAACGTAAGGACAACGTCCACTGTGGTAAGAGCTAAAAGGCGTGGTCATGTTGTTAGTTTACTTCAGTACAACACTGCAGCCAAACAGAGGGAGCAAAACTGCGCCTTCAATGTATATTAAGTCCAACACACACAGTTAATTCTACTACCACACTAAAATGTCAAAGCAAAGTTACAATATAGGATAAATATATACAGATAAATAGATAAATGCTCCAGCTGCAGAAGGCTATATTTTAAACATTCCTCCATCTTGCAACGCACAAGGCAGAAGCGTCCGACGTCAGTTCCCAGCCTGCCTCCTGACTCCGGGTCAAAGGTTAAAGCAATACAGTGCAGTGCGCGTCCTGGGAAGGCTATCGAGTCAGAACATTTTTCTGCCAAGACGTCTGGCCATGCCCCAGCCAGGGGGGGGGGGGGGGGGGGGGGGGGGTGAACAGCATGAGAACCTGACCCAGCGCTCAGTCCGTCTCCGCCCGCTCCGTAAACACGCCGTTTGAGGAGCGAGCACCAGCTACGGAGAGGAAGGGAGGAGACAACAGTGAGGAAACTCTACTTAGCCAACACTGTGGTTGGGTTTGATCTTTTCCTGAGCCCGTCATCTATAGTTGCTCTTACCTAAACTGTGACCTCTAGGAAGAGATAAGGAACAATCAAACACCGAATATAGGTCACAGTACAGTAGGCTATGCTGTGCAATATTATGCAGCCACATTCGTTCTATTTTTTTAAGTATTCACTTAATTGTGTTTATTATATGGGTTTCTATATTGGTTTTCTATAGGAGTATAGGTCAATGGTGAAGTGCCATCAGGAGAGAGACAATTTGCATGCACTGTTTGGTCTTTAAATTAATGCTGAATGAACAGGCCCCCCCCCCCCGTTTAGGCTAATATCTAACCCCAAAACTAGCATAACAAAGAACTATTATAGCTAAAGATACAAAAACTTAGCCATAGCCTACCAAGTGCTCAAAGTAGACAAGCTCCATCCCTCTCTTAGGTTAGATGACTAGACTGCCATAAATGCGAGTTATTCAGATAGGATCATGGGATATGGTGCTGGAAAACTATTCATCGGCTGACCCAGTAACATAAATTACAGCACAATAGCAACAGCTGAGGGAGATTCCCATTCAAATTATGCTCAGCTTTCTGCACACTGGCAGCGTCTGGAACTAATGGTCAACCCTTATTCCCAGCGATCCCTTATTCCCAGCGATCCCTTATTCCCAGCGATCCCTTATTCCCAGCGATCCCTTATTCCCAGCGATCCCTTATTCCCAGCGATCCCTTATTCCCAGCGATCCCTTATTCCCAGCGATCCCTTATTCCCAGCGATCGAAAATGTATGGTTCCAGCTCAGTTCTTTATTTCCTGACGGATGGTGTTTGAAAGCAGAAAATAAATAAACACAAGAACAAAGAGCTGATCAATCCATTTACCCTTTGACCCGTACCATAAGAAGCCTTCCTATCTTTGTGCGCACACGAATCCAGGGCAACCGAGCTCACAGAACGCCCCTTATCTCACGCAACAGTGCTAACGTACAGAGTCCAGGACTGGAGTCACACGACGCTGCGTCAGATTGAGCCGGATGTGTGCTTTATACAGGGGAATTAGGAGTGGCAGCAGCCATGCCGAGGACAGGGGCCGGCGATACACTCGGCCTGCGCTGAAAATGGAAAAATGTTCCGTTTGGTTTTAACTGAGCAACATAAAAGGAAAGGAAAAAAACCTGCTCTAATTGGATTCAGCTTGGAGTGGGAAGGGCTGTCACTGTAGAGCTTGCATCATTACTGTTACCTCAGGCAGGACTGCTGTTTGTGCGTTTGTGTGTGTGTGTGTGTGTGTGTGTATTTGTCTGTGATAAAGAGAAGTAGGCTGAAGAAAGAACATTAGTACAGGGGGGGTTCCCCAAAAATATTTGAGTAGCCAGCCAGGTGAAAAGTAGCAAGCTAGGGGTGTTGGTGGTGGGTAGACAAATTGTTCCGACGACATCATTTTAAAAAAGATTAATAAGCAAACCTTACATGTATACATGTCTAAAAGTAGCCGGCCAAACAGATGTGTGTAGTCGTCTGCCATTTAGCCTACCGCAGGCACTTGGGGACCTTAAGATTAGGCTTTGTAGCTATGGGACAAGGACTGTCATACATTGTCAGGGGCAAACGCGGTTGCACGGTGGCTAATAGCGAGGTTGTTTCCGTTACAACACGCCACGGCAAGACAGTGTGTGAAACTAAAACCAGGAGGGGGTTAAGAGGAACTAGGCTGTTAAAGAAACCTACATGCCTACAGCCTTATCCTCAAAAATGTTTGTCTAGAGACAAATGTGAGTCACAGAAAAGTATCGTTTTGCGTGATTCAATTAGCTGTCAGTACTGCCAGCACTCACAGTAAGCTACGGATAAGGACCCTGTGTTGACCTGGAGTTTTTTTTTTTTCCTCCCCCCTTCTTTTTACAGTCCCAATGGGAAACAGAAGTAAATGCAGAAAAAGGCTCGCCTGTGCTTACAAAATGGCTCCTCTGTACAACATAACCACCCAAACCTGATATTGATAAATACAATACTGTGTCCCTTGTGACAGGTCAGGCTGACAAATTTGCTGAGAGACCAAAAAACTAGAACGGAGGGAAGGAACTGGATGAGACTTTCCTGACAGCTATGTGGACACAGCTCTGCCTTAAGTCATGGACTGAAAAAAACTACTTCTGCAAAAAGAAAAGAGCTCCAACCTTTATTGTACCAATACAATAAAGTTTACCTTTGTGTAATGAGTAACATAACTTTACGTAGTTTGCATCACTGATTGCAGTGCCACTTACTTCTTTTCTGTACCCTGGCAGGCCTGGTAGTCTGTTACAACCTCGCCACTGATAGTGCTGTATCTTTGCGCATAGTAATTTTAGCCAAAATATAACCGCAAAAAGTGCTAAATCACAGCAATTGTTTGTATTAATTAATCTAAAAATCAGTGATTTATGATTGGCTATACCACAAGACAAGTGAACAGTCTATATTAGGTCAAGTCACTCTTAGCTAACCCTTTGGCCACAGAAAATTGGGAGGGGTGCACGTGTATACTGTGTGCTTACATGGATGTACAGTCGTATAGAACTGCAGTATTTATTTGCCAAAATACACACATGAATCCCTCTCTCCCTCCCTCTACTAAACTAAACAGAAATTCTAATAGCAGAACCTCAGCAGTCTCCAGACTGATTCAGCCGTTCTTTCTAGCGTGTTCTCTGGCTTGGAGGCCCTGCCAACTCAGCACAGCGCCCCTAGACATCGAACGCATGTGCTCTTATTCAGCAGGTCTTGCCTTCCGGCGGGAGATGTGCGTACATGAGCCCCAGAGCCCCGCTACCCTGGAGTGCCCTTCCTGCTGAGATTAAGTCTGCTGACACCCTTCATACCTTGAAGGTGAAATTAAAAACTCATCTGTTTAAACTGGGCCTATAATGCAGAATAAATTTGTCTGACCTTTTCTAACGAGTCTTTCTGCGTCCTCCCTTTCACTGTAGTAATATGTGTTACACTTCTGTATATTTGCTCTTGTCCTATGTATATGTGGTTTGCTTCTATTTACTTATTCATGGTTTTTTATTGTACTTGTAGTGCCGTACAGCATTGACCGTGGGAAAAGTGCTCTATAAATAAAATGCATCATTATTATTACTCACTCACCGACTGACTGCGACGTCTCAAGGACGAGGTCATGGGCACAGACTGCGCTCCCCGATCCACACGCCGTGTCAGGCGAGGAGTCGCAAAGCTTCAGAGTGTACCTCACTTTGTTGTCATCGTCTATGGCTTCCCATTTGTAGCTGGATGAAAAAGCAAAAACGTCAACAGAACAATTGATAGGCCTTTCTAATGCAGGCTGGAAAAATAAATTTAAAAAAAGCTGATAAATCAATCCAGGACAGTGAACTGGTCGACCCCCACCCATGTTGAACTTCAGCAATACATTGTCAGGAATTTGAGCTTAGAAGTGACTGCTTAGAGACTGCTCTAAAAGGGACGTAAAAGACATTATCATAAACAACTTTTTTTTTTACACCAATTAAACGAAGTCCATTCTTTTTACATACCGGTCAATTTTAACATATTGGACCAGCAGCACTTATCTTGAATCTGATAGTGATAACGTTAATGAGATCAATTATGATGCATTATGGCGTGCATTATAGCGTTATGCTAACGCTAACGTTATGATAATCTAATTAGCGACCGTTACAGAGCTTGCCTGCAATCATTGTCTGTTTCGTCCACAAATTGAAAACGAATAGCGTCAGGTAGGGTACACACAGGACCTGGCTGGTACATTAACTAAACTGTTTCGAATGGGTCGTTTCGTCTTTAAAAACATTTTATACAATCTTACCTACAATCACTGAAGAAACAATCAATTCGTGACTACTTGTTACTTTATATTTAGCTGCATTCTTCAAACGTATGCTGAACATATGTTATCTAGTGCTAGCTATGCCCGAGTTTATCTAACCGAGATAACTTAACTTTAAATTTCGAATGATTGTTCAGAGAAATTGAGGTTTATTTAGCATCCAATTGTATCTGTCGTGCAGGCATTATAGTTTATTATACGTTTACTGTGCCATTTAGCTACAACGTTAATCAGCTAGCTTTTTTAAATCTACTCGGCATTAACGTTGTTTTGCAATGGAGATACGGTCCAAACACATCCAGCTACTCAACTGTTAAGTTGACTAACGTCGGCAAATTATAAACAACCACTATAGCAGCCTCGATCACCCGGTCAGTTAGCTGGACAGGTAATTAGGTAAGCTAACGTTAAGTTAGCATACTGTCATTGAGAGCGCCAGCTATGCTTGTTTGCTTGCTAGCTGACAATATCTGCAACGTTGTAGCAAGAAAAAAGGTTATGACGGCTTACCTGCACAGATCTTTGTACCAAGGACTATCGTCGGCTTCGACTGTACTGGACATCAATGTAAGAAGAGTTATAATCCCAGCCAGTAAGGCAATTTGGCGAGGTACTGGGATGCACTTGCACGGTGAACCCATGTTTTTGTACCAGTGTTTAGAGTTCTACGTCCGACATGATACAGCAAGTCCTCCCGATGGCTGGAACTGCCACAATCACATGACACACTTTCCACATGATAGAGGATCACGTGGTGCAACCCAATCTAACGTTATATTTGCTAACTTGGCCAAATGAGTCATCGTCAAATGTTCTGTGACTTAGAAACGAATGGATCACCTGTTTTTCTTTTGTATTTATAGCAGTACCTTTTGGAATTATATGTTTGACTGGTTAGAAACAAAAGTTTTCTCTTTATCCCAATTTACCAGAAATGACATAACCTTTGGGTTAATAATGGAGGATAAAAATATGGAATTTCTTTTGAATACTTTCATTATTTTAGGTAAATTATTTATACATAAGTGTAAATGTATTAAAACACAGCTCTTATTGGTGGTTTTTAAGAAAGAACTGAGGTTATATTGTAAGTCATTAAAATATATAAATAAGAAAACTGCAAAAAAGTTGTCAATTTCGAAGGCAGGCGTTTTATACATTAGTATGAAAAGGGACGAAAACAACAGCGTAACATAGCTCAATAGCGCCTCCATCTGATTGACTGCTGAAGAGGAAGTAAGTAGGCTATACAGTATATTCCACGATTTATTAGACTACCTAAACTCCTCTGGTTAGGCCATGAGAGTAGGCTATCCCATAAAATAGCCTACATAGTTCAGGTGATCTTTTTTCATTAACAAAAGCATGGAAATTGGCAGACTGGAATTTTCGGATATTGAGGTGGACCATCGCAAGTGTAGGCTACCCCTGGACAATTGTGGAGGCATTTTTATTTTTTTTAACTGAAACAGGATGATACAGGGAAAAATTGAAAATCAATTCAAGCTGCAGTGTTACATGATGCAGTAACAATGATATGTAACGTTATACTTGTGTTGCAATTTTTCTGAAAAATCTTCAGGGCCCCAAAGTCCACTTGTGTGGCAAGTTTCATGCTTTTATCAAAAAAGCCTAATTGTGTATATTTGTTTTATTGTATGCACTTTGGGCTAGCTTTTAGCATTATTATCATTATTGTTATTGTCCATCAATCCATCCATTATCTAATCCACTTATTCCTGGTCAGGGTCGAGGGGGGGGGGGGGGGGGGGGGGGCTTATCCCAGCATGCATTGGGCGAGAGGCAAGGCAGGAATGCATCCTGGACAGGTCGCCAGTCCAGCGCAGGGTATATTATTTTTATTATTGTTGTTGTTATCAATAATAATAATAATAATAATCTGAAAACCTGCCTGTGCAGTGTACAGAAGGAAATTAAGCCATTAAATACAGAATTGACATCAGCATGAATAGTGGAGCTAACAAAGTGAGTATCTGAAAAGAAAAAAAGACAGACATACAGCGTTATCGTTGATATGTATTTGGTCGTAACTCCTTCTACTCTGCTACCCATGACTGGAACACCCTACAATCCACTCTCAAACTCCCCAACCTCAAAACGCCCATAAATACTTTTATAAGACTTTTACGCAACACATTTACTGACCATTGCACCTGCTAGCTCCTCATCCCCTTGTGACCACTGTTGTTTACCATATTCTATGTGTACTGATTTTATGTGATTTTATTTTATTCAACATGTTTTGTCCTTGACAATGCAGTTTCTGAACAGTTTTACAGTAACATTACTTTTGTATGAATTATATGAACTCTTGTATTTTGACACATGCCTTCTTGGCCAGGTCGTGTTGTGAATGAGAATTTGTTCTCAATCACTTTTACCTGGTTAAATAAAAGTTAAAAAAAACTATTGATGAAGCAGTAGGCCTACTACTTCCATTTTGTTTTGAAAATACATCACTGTTGTTGTTCTGTTGATTCTAAATGGACCAATGCAAATTAAGGGAACAGTAGGAGATTTGCACTGGATCAAGAATAACTAAGTGGTTGCTACAGCTTAATATCTGGAACCCAACCAGTCGGGCTTCAAGCCTACCCACTCTACTGAGACTGCGCTCCTTGCCATCAATGAAATTCTCCTCACCGCTACAGCTGCCTCTCTACTCTGTCCTCATCCTCCGAAATCTGTCTGCTGCCCTTGACACTGTTAACTACCAACTACTCCTCGCCACACTGACAGATCTGGGAATCTCTGGACCTGCAATCTCATGGTTCGCCTCCTACCTGTCAGACCGCACCTGTCAGGTATCATGGAGGGGGTCTCTGTCTTCTCCATGGAGCCTCACTGCTGGGGTTCCCCAGTGCTCAGCCTCAGTCCTGGGCCCTCCCCTCTTCTCTCTCTACACCATATCACTTGGCTCACCCACAACCTCTCCTACCACTGCTACGCTGATGATACTCAACTTCCTGTCCTCTGACACTCAGGTTGAAGCACGCATCTCTCCTTGCCTAGCTGACATCTCCAGTTGGATGTCTGCCCACACCAGCTCAAGCTTAACCTGGACAAGGCCGACCTGCTTTTTTTCCCCTTGCAAATCCAGCCCTCTGCAGGACCTCTCCACAACACCACAGTGACTCCCGCCCAGACCACCAGGAATCTTGGTGTGACTTTAGACAGCCAACTGTCTTACACAGCCCACATTGCTGCCATAGCACAATCCTCCAGGTTCACACTCAACACTACAACATCTGCTGAATCAGACACTCCCTCACCAGGGATGCTGCCCAGCTGCTGGTTCAAGCTCTTGTCATCTCCCGACTGGACTACTGCAACTCCCCCCTGGCTGAGCTTCCACAGAACTCTCCCCAGCCCCTCCAGTTCATCCAGAGCCCACCTGGGTTTCAACCTTCCAAAATATTCCCATGTCATCCCCCTCCTGTGTTCCCGGTGGCTGCCCGCATCAAACTCAAAACTCTGGTGTTAGCGTACAATGCTGCTAAAGGAGCTGCACCCCCATACCTTCAAGCCTTGGTCCAGCCCTGCACCCTAACCCGTACTCTATGCTCTGCTGCCAAACTCTCCACTCCCTGCAATGACCTGGTCATAACTCCTCCCGGCCTCAACCCCAATGGTGGCACGACCTGCCCATCTCAATCACGATGGCAGAGTCCCTCCCTACCTTCCGGCGTAACCTGAAGACGCATCTATTCACTCTCCTCCCCTTCTCCACTCTGAATCCCATTGCCCTCTTACAAATCTATTCTATTAAAAAAAAAAAACGTGTTCCCTTCCACGTGTTAATTCTTGTGACAAATGATCGCTTGTGTGTTATGGCCGGACCATTCCACTCTCGCAGAGGTGGATGGTCCAGGTTTAGAAAGTAAATGTCCTCCGCAGTATTTTGTTCCAATCACCTGGATTTGCTGATTAGCACAATTCTTCAGCCAGGAGGTAGAACTAATCAATGAAATCAGCTGGCTCAGTTGTTCGGTGGAAGAAAAACATAGCAAGACTTTTACTTTCTGACCCCTGGACTTTCCACCGCTTTAGCCTATACTCATTAATCTACGTGGAATGTTGGTGATTTACAAATTTAGGCATTTTTCTTTGTCGCTCAGGATAAGAGCATCAGCTAAATGCCTTAGGGATGGGACGACACTGCGTCGAGTTTCCATAACACTCATGTTTCGAAGTACTGCTCCGACGCTTGCTTCAAGTCACGTGATCACAGCAACCGAAGCTTCGTTACGTCATAGTGACGCCATCATTTTAAACCTGCTCAACCAATACCTGTTGATGCGTCAACTACGGCAGATCTGGGATCAGTGGTTATTTCACTCACATATGAACCTCCATTCAGGTGTATGTGGAAAAGCATGCGACACCTGTGCGTTTGTGCAAAACCTCTGATTCCAGATCAGCTCCTTCCTTTCCCACCCACGAACTTCCAAAATGTATAAAAATGGTTCAAACGACCCACAAATTCGAGGGTTTTTGTCAGATTGTCAGAGGAGAGAGACATTTGAGAGTGCGTTTGTGATTTTGTAGCGAAGTAAAGATAATGGAAAGTTCACGTAAGAGGTCTTTTGTATGGGATCATTTCCAGAAAGAGACCCCATCGAAGGTGCGGTGCATGATTTGCGACCGACATCTGTCTTATTCAAATAACACTTCGTCAATGCTTCGCCACTTGCGGTCAACGCATCCCGATACTACAGCAGCACCATCTAATACTGCTGTAACTCAAGCTGGACCATCTAAGCGAGGTATAATAGATCACCAATGCATGCATAATGCTATTTATTAACTGTGTTAAATCATGGTTCCAATCATCTTAAGGTAGCCCTGAAAACATAAAGGAGAATAACTAATTAGACCCATTGTAGAGCCACTAATAATAAGAAGAATAACATCAATAAAAGCATGGCTATCTATCTGTGTGCTATTGAATATACATTTAATTTCCACAATGCTACAATGAGCTGGGGGAAGGTGAATGATAGTCTTTTAATATGGCCTATTTATTTTATTTTATTTTTTACAAATCATTAGAATTTATTGTTGCAATGTGCTCTCCTTTACCAGGCATGCAAGGGGAAATAGATGAGGCATTGGTCGACATGATTGTGTTGGATTCCCAGCCATTTTCACTGGTTGAGGACATAGGCTTCAAGGCCTTTGTCAATAAGCTCAACCCAACCTACACCATTCCCACTAGAAAGGCCCTAAAGCTAATGGTGGACAAAAGATATGATGAGGCCAAAGAAAAGGCTATGGCTGAGGTGCAGGATGCAGAATATGTGAGCCTGACAGCAGATATGTGGACCTCCATAAATATGGACTCCTATCTTGGGGTAACCTGCCATTACATAACTAAGGAGACAAAACTGGCTACAGTTCTTCTTGGAGTAACCAGGTTTCCCCAGAGCCATACAGCTGTTAACATAAAGGAGGCCCAGAATGTGCTGATTGAGAGCTGGGGCATCAGTATGGAGAAGATACATTGTCTCGCAACAGACAATGCTGCCAACATGCTGGCAAGCGCTCAGCTTCTGAGGGTGCGTCACATTCGCTGCTTTGCACATACCCTGAATCTTGTTGTGAAAAAGGCTTTGGACCAGACACCTGAGCTCCAAGACATTCGACTGAGGGCCAAGAGTGTTGTCACACTGTTTAGGACGAGCTGCAAAGCAAAGGAGAAGTTCAATCAATCAATCAATATTTATTTATATAGCGCATTTCACAACAAGTTGTCACAATGCACTTCACAGCAAAACCCAGCCTAAACCCCCCACAAGAGCAAGCAACAGTGGCAAGGAAAAACTCCCTGGCGTAACTAGGAAGAAACCTTGGAAGGAACCAGACTCAAATGGGGGAACCCATCCTCCTCTGGTCGGCTCAGGGTCTAGGGCTTAAAGACCCACATGGTCAAAACAGCCAATGTCCATGATAATATAATTTGCAGCAGCTAGATGACAGTCCAGATGTGGCGGCAGTGATGGTGGAATCTACCCCATGTGCCCGAATAATATCACCAAGGGGTAGCATATATAATGAAAAGAGTACTGGGCCTAGCATTGATCCTTGTGGAATACCATATTTCATTACTGAGTAACTGGATGATACTTCATTTAATTTAACAAACTGCTTCCTATTGTATAAGTATGATCTGAACCATGCAAGAGCTTGACCATTTAGTCCAACACAGCCCTGGAGTCTGTTCAGTAGAATCTTGTGATCTATTGTATCAAAAGCTGCACTTAGGTCAAGAAGTACAAGAACGGACACAGAGTTTTGGTCGGCTGATAATAGTAAATCGTTAATAACTTTAACAAGTGCCGTTTCAGTGCTATGGTAGGGTTTAAATCCTGACTGGAACATTTCATGGATATGGTTTGAGCTAAGGTATGCACCAAGTTGCTTAGCAACAGCTTTCTCTAATATTTTTGATAGAAATGGAAGATTTGAAATGGGTCTATAGTTTTCCAATTTGTCAGATTCGAGGTTTGGTTTCTTTAGTAATGGCTTAATAACCGCCATTTTTAGTGGCTCTGGTACATATCCTGCTACTAAGGATGTGTTAATGATTTTTGCAATCTATGCAAAAATTTTCTATGGCCAGGCTGTGCTCACTGAGTCTGTACATTGTCAATGCTTTTCTCAATTTGTTATCAGTCACCATAGTCAAATATTCTGCCAAGGTGTACTGTCTTTTTAGGGCCAAATAGCATTCAAGCTTGTGTTGATTTTTTGTGGTTTTGTTCCAATAAGTGATATAGTTTTCTTTTTCTTTCATCATAATTTGGTTTGGTCTAATTGTGTGAAATAATGCATCGCTGTCCCGAGGCTAATTAGTGTTAGTATCTGTGAGTGAACTCAGCCTCAGGACCAGCAGGCTGAGGGGACTCCTTTCTATGTTCAGCTCTTGGCAGTGCAGGGCTTTGTAATGATATGATTTGGGGTCGCTCATTTTTACGTGTTTCCAGAATTTGATGGCTCTTTTTTGGATGTTTATTATTAGAGGATATTGGCCGAATTCTGCCCTGCATGCATTGTTTGGGGTTTTCCTCTGTATCTGGAGGATGCTTTTACAGAGTTCAGCATGCAGGGTCTCAATTGGATGTTTGTCCCATTTAACAAAATCAAAATGTGTAAGCGGACCCCACACCTCACTACCATAAAGTGCAATTGGTTTGATCACCGATTCTAATATTTTGAGCCAGATCCTAATTGGAATTTAGATTTTGATTCATTTTTTGATGGCATAGAAAGCCCTTATTGCTTTCGCTTTCAGTTCATTCATGGCCAAGCTGAAATTTCCTGTGGAACTGATTTTTAAGCCTAAATAAGTATAATTAGTTGTTGTTTCTATATAATTTTTTTCCTAGGGTAAAGTTTTGAGTGATTCCCTGAGATCTGGACCTTTTCTGGAAAATTAATATTCTAGTTTTCTTTTGGTTAACTCTCACTCTTCTGGATCTGATATAACGTCCGGATGCGGGCCTCTAGCTCAGCTATTTTCCGTGCCAATTCTGAGTTAAGCTGACACTTTGCACATATACCATTACTGGTAAAATTAGCAACAGAACTAAGGCTAAACATGAAACACACCCCGCAGGAAACACTTGCAGTGGAAGCCATAATGTGCGCTTACCGTAGTTATCCTTAGTTGTTGTTAGATGTTCTGGGTCTGGATGTGATCAACTTAGAGCGGTAGTCACAAAAGTGGGAAAACGTAGAAATCGTGGAAATTGTCGTTGAAAAATCTAAATTAATTCAGTAGTATTTAAGATATATATATGTTATATATATATATAATTTTTTTTTTTAAAGTTTTTTTTAAAGATTCAAACAGCAAACAGGAAACAGCTATACATGTGCAGGTTCAAGAAATGATGGGTAAGCCACAAATGAAACTTCTTCAAGAAGTGGAAACCAGGTGGAACAGCACTTATGACATGCTTCAACGTTTATATGATCAGCGTGAAGCTGTTGGTGCTGCCCTGGCCAACCTAAACAGTGATGTTTCCCCACTCAGCAGCAGTGATTATGAGAAAATAATTCAGTGTCTTGGAGTTCTTGCACCTTTCAAATATGCAACAGCCGAGATGTCTGAAGAAAAGAGGGTATCTGCATCCAAGCTCATCCCCATTGTCCGGATGATCCAGCACAAAGTGTCTGAGAAAACGAAGCTAATGACACAGGAATCATCTAGGCAACTTGGTAAGCTATAGTGGCATTCACTTCAGGAGTATTAATGAACAATATAACATTATCATTGTCTCCTTATGAACTTTTATGGCTTTTAGGTGTACATCTTCAACAAGAACTTCATGCCAGATGCAGTGGTATCGAGACTGTCAGAGTGTTGGCTATGGCGGCTCTTCTGGACCCGCGATTCAAGGTCCTTGTGTTCGGCAATGCCAGCCTTATGAAGGACGCAGAGAAAAACCTAACAGCAGAGTGTGCCTCTCTGATCCGCAGCTCCACAGACCATCAACTAACAACTCAAGGTAGGTAACTTAAGTATAAATGATTTGCTGACTGAATGCATGTTTTGTTCCCTGCTAAATAATATGTGCACTATTGAGAAAAACAAAAAAAATGTGTTGAATGACTAAATGTAACTATATCTTTAGATAATCCAGCAGCTCAAGCCACAGTGTCTTCAGCTCCGACAGACGGTGAGAACCTGTGGGACCTGCTGGACATTCGGGTCAGTGAGGCACAGAGGGTACAAAGTGCCACAGCTGATGCCACTGTGGAAGTGAAACGATACCTCAGTGATGCGTACCTTCCAAGGACTGAAAATCCCCTTCTGTACTGGGAGAAGCATGTGGCTGTATATCCCCATTTGTACAGTCTGGCAAAAAAGTATTTATCACTGCCAGCTACATCCGTGCCTTGTGAGAGAATATTCTCTAAGGCTGGTGAGGTTATAAGCAGAAGGAGAAGCCGACTAAAACCCAGCACAGCTGAAAAAATGTTGTTTTTAAACAAGAATCTGTAATAAAAAATATTGAACATATTGTGTGTTGTGTATTTTATCCAAACACTAACTCTCAAACAAAATGAATAAAATGCCATCCCAAACACAATTCCTTCTTTAATGATGCGGAAGTACAAAAGCACAGAAAACAGAAGTACAAAAGCACAGTCATGCTCATGAAACACAAAACACTTTTTTATTTCACTTCAATAATGATAATCGTCATCGCCTTATCATTATGATATTTTTTAATTGTACACTTTTTATGAATAGACTCAGAGAGGGCTTTGAGAATACATGGCAATAGTATTCATATTTTAAAACTAAATATTACAGTCAGGTAGGCTAATGTTTCACTAATTTCTATTTATCACTGCTGTGAAAAAGTAATGACAGGTATATTTTATGACCAGGAGATGTCACTAGAGAGGCGGGTGTCAAATGCTTCATGATACCGACACTTTGACCAAAGCAATTGCTTCAACTGTGTCATTGCTTCGGAAAGCTTCGCTCTGCCCATCACTAAAATGCCTAAAATGTAAATATCGCCCGGTGGTGATAAGAATATTAAAAAAAATTTAATGTACTGCACTGCTGGTGTTGCATCTATTTTTATACAGTCTATGTGTTGCACACGGTTTTACCCCGCTGGCATTAGACCTACTTTACGAGCTTTTAAATTTGTCTCACCACCAGGTGGCGTGCTACGTGTTAATTTGAGCAGATTTCACTGCTACGTCGAATAGACCTCTCCCTTCGGTAGCTGGTTGGACAGGCTAGCCTTAGCCTAGCGAGCAACAACAGCTGGGGGAAAAATGGCCACCGCGACCATGGCCGGGACTGGGGGTGAAGCGCACATGATGGAAACGAAGAAATTTGAATATTTTTCCTCTATCAATTCCATGGCAAGGAAGATAATGTTAGAGAAGGAGAAAATTAAGGAAAAACACGGACCAAACTGGGAAAAAATGACCCCGAATGAGCAGGATACGGCCATCGATAATGGGATGATGGATCCTCAAATCAGAGCTCGATATGCTATGCACAGGGTAGATCGGGAAGAAGTCGTGTGTTATCCTAAATTGCTTATCCAAACGGGCCAGAAAATTGTACACTTCGGGGAAGAGGTTAGATGCAATCTTGTTTTCCGGGATTTGACGCCTGTAATGATATGGTATTTTTGTTGTGTCAGTCAAAACGAAAAAGCTAATAATAGAGACGAAAGTATCTGTACGAACTAGCTAATGTTAGCTGTGTAGCTGTTGTTGTTAGCTAGCTAGTCTAGTGATCGCTAGCCTTCATCTCTCTAGTTAGCTAGCTAACGCAGCAAAGTTGTTAGCTAGCTAGTTGCTCAACATCCTCCTGTGAGAACGGACAACACTTGGCAAAGTTATCTGCGAACTAGATAATTAAAGTCGCTACATTGATGGCTAGCTGGTCCTCGTAGTCGAGCAGTCGTTGATGTTATCGGTTCGTTAGGTAGCAATAGTGTAACGTTAGCTGACGTTTACATCAACGCACTTGTTTTGGGCTAATTTGGCGTTTCGGACCCCGTCCTCTGAATCCCCTTTCGTATCCAACGGCAAAACATTTAGCTAACTAGCTATTATTGGGCTAACGACGTATTGGCTAGCCAAGCTAGTTAGCTATCTTTACTTAATTATTAGCTTAGCTAGCTAGCTAACAAGTTATGGATTGTTGTTTGAATTGACAAGAGCGGAAATGGTTATATTCTGCATTGGAATAATAGCGTCAATGTTGTGCGTTATTTTTTTCAGGACATAACTTGGCAAGATGAACACTCGGCGCCATTTTCGTGGGAAACTAAGGTAACGGCTAGCTACAGTAGCAGTAACGTCACTATTTGACTGTGTTTAACCTGGCTGCTTTAAAAAAAAAAAAACACTCATTGCACATGTATTGTGTGTTCTTAGTCTTAAACGCATGACGTTCTCTGACATGGAAAAGTGTGTTGATAATGATAGATGGGCATCACTGTCCCTGTCTCTCCTCTGTATCCTTTAGAGCCAGCTGGACTTTAGCCTCAGTTCAACAGCAGCCCCAGAGCAGAGTAGCTCCTCCGTGCAGTCAGAGTCTAAGCCCAACAAAATCTCTCAGAGCAGCCAGCTGGCCAAGGTCTCCCAAGGCGTTAAGGTGTCCAATGGTGAGAGCCTGGGCAGAAAGGAGGAAGAGTCCTCGTTCTGGAAGATCAGCGCAGAGAGGTCTCGGCTGGAGGGCGAGAAGGCTGACTTTCACTCCATCACGCCGAGCCAAGTCAAGTCCCTGGAGAAAAGGGAGAAACCCCTTCCCTCGTACCTGAGGCAGGAGTCAGCCCCGAGGGAGGCCGAGGAGCAGCCGCGAGTGACCAAGCCGCGAGCCCCCAGACCGCCAGCGCCCCCTCCCCCAGTGCCCATTAGCGCACCGCCCGCTTCCATCAGCCTGACACCGGCAGCGCCCATCAGCGTGTCGTCCACCGTGGCCGGCTGGGAGCGCGCTCAGAGCACGCTGCCCTCGGTCAACACTCTGGATGACGTCTTCACCCCGGGTCCGCCTGCCAAGTCCCCTGCATGGCCTGGCGGTTCCCCCAGGGAGAGTGACATGGCAGAGTCTCCCCTGGCGGGCAGTCCAACATTTGCTCAGGTGGGCTCTGTGAGATGTTTGTCAGCTTTAAATCTCATTGGAGGAAATGAGACCATATATGACACCTTGGGCCTGATTTACCTTGAGCGTGTGCAAAACCCTTTTTCACACGCAAAACCAATAACACAACCGATGGTTGGTCATGGTATTTGTTTTGCACCAATTGTTGGTTGTGTTATTAGCTTTGCACAAGCTAAAGGTCTTAGTAAATCAGGCCCCATATGATTAAAAGGTCCTGCCGATAAGACTGCATCCTTAACTTTTTCAGCACGAACACCAAATGTATTTGTGTCCAAAAACAAAATGGTGTTTTTACTTCTCAGTAGTGGTTAGTTTGTAACACGGATTCAGTTATCATTTTGATGCATTATTAATGACAGTGGGCCTCATTCGTTAATCACTCTGTGAACAAATCTGTTGATTAAGACTTTCTTTAAAACGTTTTCCCAAACATTTCGGCATTAACTGATGTTTGCATTCTGAGCTTCTGTTCTATCCAAAAAATATATATATTCCAAGTAAAAAAACGTTGATGAATGCCAGAATGTTCAATAATACGTTTTAAAGAAAGTCTTAAGAACAAATTTGTTCGTAGAATGTTTGGTGAATGAGGCCCATTGTTCTCTGACCCTGTTGTGCTCTGTGTAATGTCTTGTTATTTTCATCTTAATTTGCAGTTCAATACAAGCAACAACATTCTGAAGACAGGCTTTGACTTCTTGGACAACTGGTAACGAACAGTGACAACAAAAACCATCTGGATGGATTCTTCAGTAATGGACTTCATAATTCCTCCACGGCGCTGGATAGCCAACGACCAACACCGCCTGGCTTCTTACCCCTGCAGCTGTTAGAATATTGTAGTCCACAAATTGCTTTTAGTTTAGCTTCCACTGAAAAATTTGCCCTCCCTCTCGTTACATTAGTTTACTTGAGCTCATACTAGTGTTAAAAACGAGCATAGTATTTATACAAACACTAAAAGTGATATGTTTAGATAAAACGGCATGTTTTTTAAAACTGATTGGTATTCTTTGAAATGTAGCTCTGCATCCATTTTACACTAACAAAGTATAAAAAAATAAAATAATTTTACAACCGTATATTCAACTGTTTTTTTGACTAACTTAATTTTTTTTTTTTAAAGAAGAAAAATGTGAAAACTCGAAAATATTGAGCTCTCGATGCATTTTCTGCAGAGAATATTGTTTTTCCCTTTTCCTCAATGTGGGAACAGACAGGAAGGTAAGGAATGAGCTAAGCAAAGAAAACCAAAATGGTGAGTAATTGTACAATTCTGGGTCAATCTGTTTATCCTTGTTTAATATTAATTTGGACAACAAAAAAAATATGGTCTTTGGGCTCATGACATCATTCCTCCAACCAGACTGCAAGGACATGCCTCAGTCAGTGGAATACATTTTCCCAGCCTAAACAATTTATTTTTAGGTAATGGTGACTGAAATTTAGCGGAAAAAATTCACATTATATCCCGTGTTTATTGCTGCAAGCAATTTAAGAGTGCAAAGTCAGTGTTTAGACCTCCCGTCTACCTTCAGGTAGGGTAATTTATCTGAACTCCAATGAAGCCAGAGAAAACTCCAGCATGGAGTAGCAGGAAATTCCAATCCTAAAAATAAAAAATGCAAACTTATTCTTGGTATTCCACTGTAAAGAGATTTAATGAAGCTCGAGACAGAACATAACTGTGCGATGCGGTTAACCTGTCAGTCTGCACAAAATGGTACACTGCAGTTAGGTAACATTGGGTCCATTGAGTTTCTGAAACCCCACCCATACGTCCGAATTCAAATTTAAATCCAAACCCTTGTGCAGACGGAAAGTCTGATTCTTGTAACGTTTTAACTGGAATTCCTCCCGGCTGCCATGACTTCAGTGCGTTTGTATCTGCGCTTTCGTTTTTAGCTTTTCTCCGCTGCTCCGGCTGCCATACGAATGATTCATTGCCACAAAGATAAACCTCACTTATATGACTACTGACTAATAAGACTACTAGAAGCGGAGTGAACGGACACAAACGCATGACAGAAGGACCGCCTCGCTAAAAAGTGCACTGTTAACACAAAGCGTGGAAATGGGAAGCGGATGGAAAAACAATGAGGTTTCCTGTTGTTGGTGAGACCCGTCTGTGACCAGTCAGGAGCGCAGAGGGCGAGACAAAAGAGGCCTGTAAGGAGACTGAGGAGAAACTGAGCCGCCGAGGGCAAAATGGCAAAAACAGCCGTCCTCGTTACCGTGCTGTGCCTGTCTGCTCTTTGCCTAGGTCACACCGGGAATGGAAGCCTGGAAAATGGCATGGGAATCGGGAGTCCGGACAGTGAAATGCCAGCTCAGGTGGGAACTCTTGGAATAAGGTTTTCAGACACATTTAGTAAGGTGATGATTAATTGCCATGGTGTTCAGAACAATAGTGCTCATTGGTTATTATTTGGGGCTTGACAGGTGTGTCAAACGTACCGCAGTGTGTGTGTGTGTAAGCAGTGCTCTTTTACATATATTTAATTGAAAACAGTACAAATAAAAAATATTTAATGTTTTACTATATAAACTTTATTGATTTTTGTAAAAATACGCTAATTCCGAATTTGATGCCTGCAACACGTTCCAAAAAAGTTGGGACGGGCAAAAAAAAAAAAAAAAAAAAGACCTGTTTGGAACATTCCACAGGTAAACAGGTGATACTATCAAGACTGGGTATACAACAAGGATATCAAAATATTCTTGATATCTTATTTGCTGGTACTCCAACAAGCGATACTATAACCTCTCTGCATTTGAATGGATCTCTATCGGAATTGGGGGGTGGGACTAGATTAAGCTGTAGCTGTTAGAGTACCTGCAAATAAGATATCAAGAATCTTTTGATATCCTTTTATACCCAGTCATGATAGCATCACCCGTTTACCTGTGAAATGTTCCGAACGGGTGGTTTTTGAACTTCAGTCTTTTTTTTGTTTTGTTGCCCCTGTCCCAACTTTTCTGGAACGTGTTGCAGGCATCAAATTCAGAATGAGCATATATTTACAAAAATCAATAAAGTTGATAACATTAAATATCTTTTCTCTGTACCATTTTCAATTAAATATATGTAAAAAAAGAATGTACAAATCACTGCTTTCTGCTTTTATGTGCATTTTACATACTGTCCCAACATTTTTGGAATTGGGGTTCGTATAAACTTGAGAATTATATCAATTCACATGGAATTAACATGTCAGTAATGAGAAAATAAAAGTACTGAATGATGACACTGATGACATGGTGCAGTATGTTCAGTGTTGGGCGTAATAATATTCACCAGTAAAATGTACTGTATTGTCTGATTGTAAATGGTTTATGCGTACTGTGATGGTACTCCAGTGCATTACGATAGTGCTCTGTTGTTCTTCAGGATGAAGGAGCACAGCCCCTCCCTAGTCCCGAGGAAGAGGAAGCTCAGGATACTGTGAAGGGTGATGGAGACAGTGAGGAACCAGAGCCAAGTCCTGTCTCAGACTTTGAGAACAGCTACAATTACATCTGTAAGTCTCTCTGACAATGCAGCCTGCCATTACAAAGTGTGGAATATCTTGATAGCTGCATGCGAGCCACTAGGCCTTCCACGTTAAAGGTGATCTCTCTGTGCACTTCCTCCGGCAGTATCCAGATTGGCCGCCATGGACCAGGCTATCCACAAGTTGAACGTGGGACACTACACCCTGGACGTGAAGATGTCGCAGCTGCTTGACAGGGTTTCCCGGCTGGATGGCAAGATCGGAGAGACGGACGACACCGTGCAGGAGGTGTCGCTCCGCAGCAAGGAGAATCGCAAGGAGGTTGGGCGTCTAGAAGGTAAGGGGCGCAAGTTTCACTTTCTCTCCTTTTCTGGATCCACCTTTTGGGCTGTGCGGTACAAGCGCCATCGGATAATCGCATTCAATTTCCTGCAAAATTAGTAGTAGGGTACAAATGGGTTTTTGTTTGATTTCGTATAAGTACATGAAAAGGAAATCACCGTGACGTATACTTATTGACTGTCTTGTGCATGCCGCCATGGTAACCCCCTAATCTTTCGATAGGTTGTCAGAAGGGCCGAAGGATAGGGTATAAGTGCTTCCTGGTCTATCGCACGTACGAGTCGTATGCGGGGGCGTCGAAGCTCTGCCAGGAGCGCGGCGGCAGGATGGCCATGCCGCGGGACAGGAAGGAGCAGGAGGCCTTGGCCGACTACGCCAAAAGCTTCTTCCACCCGGGGAACTGGCCCGTGTGGCTGGGTATCAACGACCGGCGCTCCGAGGGGCTCTACCTGTTTGACGACGGCACGCGCGTCATGTACTTCCAGTGGCGTAAGCACTACCTGTCCAGCCAGCCGGATGGAGGCAAGAGGGAGAACTGTGTGGCCATGTCCTCAGATGACGGAGACTGGTGGGACAACTACTGCGACAGGCACATGCACTACCTCTGTGAGTTTGATGCCTGACCCCCCTCTCCTCTCGAAATCCCACTTGACCAAGTTCCTGCATTGAAAGAATTCATTAAGTCTACTAAGAAAACACAATGGCCGTGTCCGAATCAGCACTCTTCCACACTGTTGAGTAGCCTTGGTGAGTAGGTAGGGCGAGAAAGTCGTAGAGTACGCAAAATTTTTTCAAATTGCAGTATACTTCAAACACCCGGATGACACACTTACTTCCGGGGTTTCGCTGAGTACATTCGGGAGCACACTTTTCAATACAACAAAAATAACACGTGACATGGCAGCGCACGAGTGGGGCGCAGAGTTGCCAGACCTTGTAAGACTTTCCAGCCAAATGGCGACTCAAAACTAGCCGAAATTATAGGCTATTTTTAACCGAAACCAACATATTTTAAATAGAAATCATCATGTTTTTACTTTTTAAAATAAGTGCGTGCTTTGCGACTTTTCATTTTTACCCGTGACTACACTTTGAAAGTATCCCAATTTAGCTGTAAAACCGCAGACATGGCAACACTGGCGGGATGTCTTATGACCTGCTTACGACACTTCCACAGTGCATTTGGAAAATAGTACGGCGGATATTTTTCGCGGACTGCTAAACAGTGCATATTAAACAGCACACTTCTGCCAGTGCACTGTACGCAGCAGACAGGGCGCAGAAGACAGGGCTCTGATTCGGACACAGCCAATGAATCAGCCAAGCTTGACATCAGTTATATCTATAAACTGATTTTATTTTATTTTTTTACCATTTGTAAAAAGCAAGATTATCACAACTTGTATGTATACAAATAATACGGTTATGAAATGAAAGCTGCATTCTGGTTATCAGTAACATTAAATTGTTAAGAGAATGTTAGTTGCAGTGGTGTTGATTATTTCATGGAGCAAGGTTAAATGATGAATTATAACAGAATACTTGTGATGCATAATGTCGACAAAGTTCATTCAGTTAATACAGATGGACGACATGAATTTCAGGCTATGTATAAAATTTGGATTCAAAAATATATACTGAAAGTCCCTTTCTTGGGAATAAGGTTTCATAAATGATACTGATAAACTGTTGTGATTAATTAAATGATGCATTTAAATCATCTTTAATAATTGAGCCAAAGAAGAAATTTATTCATGAATATCCATTCTTCACAAAATATCCATATATATTATTTTTTTGTAGTTTAAAAAAAAAAGTACAATTCCAAATAAGTTCTGGAGTACGTCTGGACATTATACTATTATCACATTATCAACGTGCAAAATCATTCAAGCCAAAGTGAAAATTCTAGGAATTTAAAAGGACTGTTACTACAGCCAAAATATTTTTCACATTTGATAATCGCATGACGGTTAGCTATAAAATAGCATTTATCCATGCAACAATAATTCAACTGTAGCAAAATGGTGCAGAACCAGACTTGCCTGACAATAGAAGCTTTCTATCGATTGGCCGAATGCACAAATAAACACAAGATCTTTGAGTTTGACTTTGATTCGCTGAAGTTTTAAAAGCATGAATGCCACAGTAAAAAAGCTTGGATTGAAATAGCAAAAGCGGACGACGCTGATCACGGAACAGGAAGAGCCATCGGCCTCGATTTGTGGGTTCCCTTCAGACGAGGCCCTTCACAAGGATGCGAGTTTGAGCCTCGTCTTCATCGTCACAAGCCGAGGGAAGACTCTTCCGATGAGCGACCGGTGCCCTATCGTGGAAACTTGACAGTTAAGCGTCTGAGGGGCGACGTCCTTCGGCAGCGCCTGCCAGTATCTCCGCAGCTGCAGGCCTGTCCATCGGGCCCTGGCTGGGGTGGGAATAGATAACTCTCCCACCCTCGTCCAGGACAAAGTCGCCGCCCATCTGCAATCAATTACGAAACAGTCTTCACATTTTTTGAAAGGACAATCACCAGCCATCGTTTCAGTCGAAATCCCGGTCCGGCATTTGTTTTTCATAACGCAAAATGAGCCGTTTGAAAATGGTCAAAAAATCTTTTGTCGCTTACCTGATAGATATCGGTGATAAAATGACGTGGTGCTTGAGGAAACGTTCGGTTCAAAAACGAGTACTCTCCAAACTCAAGCATGTTGTTGAATTTAAAAACTTTGGCGTGAGATCTGCCAAGCCCAAATGCAGTGTACATCTGTAAAAAAAACAAAAAAACACGCGCAGTCTATGACATGCCACTAAAAATGGAACACAAAACCTCCACAGGCATCAGACACTCTAGTTAGGCTCATGTGCACATTCAGAGGCTTCACTCATTCCTACGTTCTTCTGTGGGTCCAGCAGCATGTCATATTTGCAGCCCGTGTCCTCCAGCCAATACTCAGCCCCCTCCTGACAACCAAACGAGATCACCAGCACCCGCACTGACTGAGCATCCAGGAGACCCTGCGACACATTGGTTTGTAAAGCAATATTGCCTTAAGGAATCACACCCAGCAAATACTCACATTACATTTCATTCATTTAGCTAGGTCGACTTATGACAGCCTTCTCACGGGCACCCATTATGTTTTTTACATGCTGTAGGTGTGCAAACAAGAATAAATCATTGTCTTCTTATTTCATTCAATTACAAACCCCAATTCCAAAAAAGTTAGGACAGTATGTATGCTTACAAGCGATACTATAATGTCTCTGCATTTGAATGGATCTATATGGGAATTGGGGGGTGGGACTAGATTAAGCTGTAAATTACACGGGAATATTATGGAACCCATGGTTGGCTAAATGTCTGGAAGTCATCAAGGGTCTGAGGTATCAAACGAGCCTCAAACCGTGATATCACTATGCTGCCAGATATGCAGTAGATATGGTTGGATCACTTTAAGGGTTGTTTCTCCTGACTCATTTTCCTATTGAACTCTATGGAAAAATAAGTCAGGAGAAACAACCCTTCAAGTGATCCATCCATATCTACTGCATATTTGGCAGCAGAATTAACGGAATTAGCGTATATTTACAAAAGGTAAAACGTTAAATCTCTTTTCTTAGTACTGATTTCAATTAAATATATGCAAAAGAAAATTTACAAATCACTGCCTTCTGCTTTTATGTGCATTTTACATACTGTCCCAACCTTTTTGGAATTGGGATTTGTGACATTAGTTTATACGTGTGGTTAATGATTTTTTTATAACAAGTGCTTAAACAAACTATACTGAAAGATTTAATATTTCAGGTCTACAATAACAATAGGGAATCTTATTAATAGGACAACACGTAAAATAAAATGAATGACTCACAGTGCCGATACCCTTGAATAACTTTTTTTTCAGCTCAGTTATTCATTTCCCGAAGAGTTACGTTTTGCCTAGTTAGTTTTGTAAGTGTACTTTTAATATGGCACCTTTCTATATAGGTGTTAAATGTTAAAACAAATTCACTGCCTGATAATAATACATGAGCAGTTGATGCTAGCGGCACGATGGACTTTGAACTGTTTTAATCTAGTTTTCATCAAATCTTGGTTCAAGTGCAACCCAACTCTACCAACGAGGAGACGGGTCAAAGCAATAAAGTTGTATCTTCTCAATTGAGGGAGGAGCCCTCTTGCTTTCGATGTACCTGATTGGCCTCCAGCTCAGTCAGGTGGTCTCGTCACGGTAGTCATCCAAAGTGTCTGATCAGAACAAGGAGCAGGCTCTCGCCCTTTCCTAAGTACTGGGAGAGGTTCACGACCCTGTGCAAGACAACACAATCTGTCTATCGGTATACCAAGACCATCAGAGATCAGCTCTTCACACGGAAACAAACTATCTTTAACATGACTATTCATAACCATCTAAAGGGAATATGGGACTGTTCTCTAATTTTACTTATTACATGCAAAGTGTATTACTGTGTAGCCTACTTAACCATAATTGGAGCAAGAAATGAGTGCAGTTTTCTTGAAAAAGTTAATGTGTTTGCAAATGAGCAAGGAGTATGTTTCATTGATACATATACTTATACATATACAGAAATATCACTAGTAGCACATTATTAGTGATATCAAATAAAAACGGACTGCAAACAGGGTTCCTACGCTTACTATGCCACCAATTCAAGGACCCTTCCAATCCCCCAAAGTCCCGTTCTTATAAATTATTTTTAAAAAGTGTGGGAAAGACAGTACAGAGAGCTTGTAGAGAACATGACCGACGCTCTGTGTGCAGTGTGGCTGGCATGTCCTGCACTCACCCCCGAGTCCTAGCATTAGTGAGGACCATCTCCCCTGTCAGACTTTCCGCCTTTGGGCGCTGCCCCATCAGCCGGTCGCTCATCTGCTGCTCTACGTCCTGGCGCTGGAGGAAGGTGTCCCAGTCTACCTGTCCAAGCAGAGGGTGGTTGGAGAACATCTATTGTAGTCATACCGTTGTGCAGCGTGCGACAGACGCGGTCTGTTCCTCCCGTCTTCAGAGACGCCGTGCGCGGCGGCGATGATGGTGGCGGCCGTGTGAGTGAGTGAGAGAGAGACTAACCTCGAGCTGCAATAAGTCTTCAACACAGTCCCGCACTTCTGCATGGCTGGCGAAGGACAAGGAAAGAACAAATGACACTCCACAAGTTACAACGCAACAACGACAACAAAAGGACATCCCTGCAGTGTACGATTCCACCCTTACTGATAGGCAGTCTTCCACAGCTCCTCAGCTTCACTCCTCTTCTTCACGGACAAGCTGGACACAGAGTACAGGGGCACAAATCTGTGACTGCATTCACACATTTTACATTATGCATCAAATAAACCAGATGCGCGTCACTTGTTTTTGAAGTCACGTCACATGACAAGTTTAGAAGCGATAAGGGGAGTCTAGATTTTAGCTAACAAGGCGCGGCCATGTTTTCACCTGGTAAAAAAGCTTGCAGCTGCTGCAGCCAAACCAAACACGGAGGCAATTTCTTGAGGATGTCCTACGGAAACAAATGATTAAGTAGCAGTCGAGGCAGCTGGTTAGTAAAATGTTAGCCAAAAATGTTACTCCACCGAGATTTGTATACAGAAAACGTTGCAAACAACGACAACCCCTTATGGAAAAAAAATATACTGCAGTATATTGTAAATATATCAAAATTATATCAAAAATTTCTATTACCAAAATATAGTGTTCTCTGTCCTTTGCTTTTTCAAGCCAACTTGAAGTTTGTCTTCAAACTTATATTGTCTACTGTCTTTCTGTAGGGAAGGCCTGTTCTAAACCTTATCATGTCGTACCACACAGGACAATGCATATATATACATCACATTATAACATTAGTGAAACGTTCAATAACATGCAAACTCAGTTCAGAAACTCTAAATCTAGAATTATAAATCATGAAAAAGGTTTGAAAGTATATAACATCTTTAACTTAAAACTAATAAACATTTTAGAAATGTAATAATCTTAGAGCTTTAAATAACATTTATTTCATATAGTGACATTCCTTGCAGTTGCACCACCTTACTTTTTCAGCTAATTTCAAATTAATTCTACTTGGACGCCTGTATTAGCTTTTTGCCATTGCTATCAAATTCATACATATAATTTAAAAATAGAATAAAGAGTTTTATGATAAAATAACATTTTCCTAGTTTTACATTGGTTGTAAAACCACCTGACATGGAAAGTGTACCAGCCTACCTACGAGTTTAAAGTATCTATTTTTACCAATATTTGAGAGAGATCTACAAACCTTTTCACTCAGCCATAAAGATCACTTGGGGTCCTCTTGATGATGCAATATCCTATTTACTGTTATGACCTCTTCACTTTATGATAAAAGTACCATCTTTACAGTTGTGCCACCCTGACATTATTTGAGAACATACAAATTGTTGGACAAAAGTTTTTCAATTATCTCAACAGCTTTAAAACTATTGGTATTTGTAAAATTTGGTTTATTTGAAAGGTTTCAAACATAAAATCATGCCATAGTATTTTATTTTGAATTTATTATCATTCAAATACTATTTTTAATAGTTTTCCTAGTTAATTTGCACGGACGGTGCATTTTGGGGGGTTGAGATGCCTAAACATAAAAGAATATATATTATTTGAATGTACTGAAAATGTATTCAACCTAAATAGGTTTTATAGAATAAAGCGATACAAGTCATGAATTTATTAAATTATTTTAAAAGGAAATAATGCCCTCGGACACAAAAATATGCATGTCATGTCATTGACCCATATGTAGCCATAAACTTTGCAACTAGACCCAAGTCACGTTAGTTAGCTAGATGGGTAGTGTTAGAATACTGCGATCAGAAGCAACACTGTTATCACATATCAGGCAACTGGAATCCATTTTCTTTTTCTCAAATTAGACATTTCAGGAAAATGGGTGAAGAAAAAACTGGTTGTCAATGAGCTACCTTGCTTTGGTGTATTTGATAAACTAACTAAACGAATCCCGCTACCTCACGTTAGATCTGCTGAAAGCTAACTTAACAAGTTGTGCTAGTACTCCAGATCAATACAACAGAAAATGAGGCGGTTGGCGCAGTAGCCTCTACCTTTGCTGCATTCATTATCGGCCTTTTTTAATATGCTTCGTCCAACACTGACAAAATCTGACAGAGCATTTATGAGAATATCCTTCTTCGGTTTAACTTCATCGGCCATCTCCAGTCTTCACTGGAAAGTGGAACGAGGAAACGTCACGTGACGCCACCTATAATACTGACAAAACGTCGTTTTAGTGGGTGGGAGGTGGCCTGTGCGTCCACCTACCAGGGCATACCGTGGCTGCGTCTTCACTATAGTTTATGCTTCACTCCCACAGAACTATAAGAGCTCCTGTGTTCACTCCCCACCTCCTTTCCTCCACTCCCCCACTACCACTGCTCTCCTACCCGGAAGTATGCAAAACTGCCTGAACGTTTCGAGTACAAGTATTTGCATGTACAGTATACAATGTACCTGACATTGTGGTTTGCGTCGAGACATCAATTCATATGTAACCATGAATACGTAATTAAGATGTAATCAGCAACATTAGATTAAAACACAAAGATCAGTTTCCGAGGCACGGAGGAGAGGAGGTGGTAGTGGAGGAAAGGAGGGTGCACTTTTCGAGTATTGGGACGCACCCCGTTTATCGCTTCCTCACATTATTTTAATTCCCTTAGTTTGCGCTGTTGTTGGATTTTAACCAGAAGTCTGAAGAGAAAAATGTGTCGTCAGCACACCATTCGTGGTAATGGAAAGATGTTTAATCAATTCGCTATATTTGCCCTGGCACAAAACGTTGCACAATTTTAAATTTACTTAAATGTGAATAGCCTATCATAAAAAGTAAGAAAAACACGCAAAAATGTCCAACCATTTTATTGGCCATTCATAAACCTAATCCCATAAAAGTTTTTAATCTCCAAATTTCACAAACCGGATGGAAAAACAACAAACTTCTCCTCCTTTCACCAATGAAACAATGAATTCCCACTTTTAATCAGAACTCACCCAGTGCAACAAAAAAAAAGAGGGAGAAAAAAAAAAACTGCCATACAGTGCCATATGATATGGATTTGTAAAAGGAAAATTATAAAACAGTCGTGTGATACTTCCAATTATTTAAAAGGAATCACTGATGGCTGTGCATTTGATCCTGAATGAACCAATGCGAAAGGAACCAATGACATATAATTTGCATAATTTGTTCTTTCATTCAGTTAAGGGTAAGTGGGGGAATACACAAATGATATCAGTGGTCATTAGAACCGTGGCCTGCATAGACATGTATAGGTAGGGAGATGGGTGGATAGAGGGATAGAGAGAAGAGCAGGTGGAGGGGGGGGAAAAAGGGACCCTACGCAGGTTAACGTCCTCCTCAAGGCGGCGGCCATCATTCTGCCACAGTTCAGTTGCACAAACCCCCACAATTTCTCCCCGAACTAATTTGTTTTCTTAATGTGTGTGGCACAGATCAAATCATTAAAATGCATGAAAATAAAAGAAATGAGAGTTGTGCTAAGAGTGAGGACACAGGAATGATTGTACTTCATGGCACTCCAGAGCGCAATTTCTCTGAGCAGCACGCTCACCCCACCCCACCCACCAAAACTCTGTATTGGTCAAGTCAGTAAAACAATTACCATGAATTACCACAGTACCAAGATATCGATATGGCAATGACCCAGTCACTCTCCAACAACGGCCAAAAAAAAAAAAGAAGAGATTGCTTGACTTTGTTTTTCAAGTATTCCTTTTGGAATCAGGCAGCTCGAAAAAGCTACACCGTTTAAACTCTTCCATTGCCCTCTCTGCTCATAGTAGGCTATACAGAATGCTACTTGGTGTAGTCTAAAATCAGAATGTTTCTCTTAATTTTTCAGTGCCTCATATATCTGAAATTGATTCTCTGGCATAGAAATTAAACAGTAATAAGTAATAGTTGTTGCTTGTTTCCAGTTAACGCTTCAAGTTTGCAATTCTCTGGGAGTGAAGGGTAACTCGAAAGGAGGTCCGTGAAGAGTCAACGCGCTTTGTAACGCGGTTAACTCGACCGCTTGGATTGATCTTCTGAAGCCAATTTAAAGAGCTGTTGTGTTGTTGTGAACCTTTAATGTAATCTAAAAAAATCATCGGTTGAAAGTTAAAATGTTGTATTTGTAAGAAAACCTCGCCCGGTGCGCATCTTTAAATGTTCTACAGTATTTTCCACACTGACTCACAAGAGCAGCAGATGACAGGGTAGCCCTGAAACTGAACAGAAAGAAACCTTTAAATGGGTTGTGCTTTGGGGAAGCGCACAGGGCTAAAGGGTATCGTAAGACTATAAGCAGAGAAGGCACGTGGAGAGAGGCTTTTATCCGGATGAAGGGAAGTGGCCTTAAGACTTTTTCGGACACTGTGACGTGGAGTCTGTGTTCAGGACTTCAATCATTGTTCTTGATGTAGGAAATGATTCTGCTACTGATGGAAGACTCTGGTACCAAGCTGGAAGGCTTGAAGAGGAAGCAAGGTTAATTGTTACAGACAGAAGTAGAAAAGGTCCACTGTATACATTATACTCACGCATTGTGAGACAGTTTACAATGATAATATCTTCTTATTTCTCTTTCTGTTCACAATGATCCTCAACATATTATCTCAACATACAGTGCTGTGCAAAGGTCTTAGGCATCCTCGATTTTTTACGTACATTTTTTCTTAAATGTTTATTTTTTTGTCTTCTACATTAGTGTGTCAGTAGAAAAGAGCTAATTAATTGAACTATCTTCAGCGAAAAGAAGAAGGAGTTCTGCAACAGATGGTATGGCCTCCACAGAGCCCTGATCTCAACATCATCGAGGCTGTCTGGGATTACCTAAGCAAGTGAGACAGCCAAAGTCTGCAGAAGAACTGTGGCAAGTTCTCCAAGACGCCTGGAACAACCAACCAGCTGATTTTCTTATAAAACTGCATGACAGTGTACCGAAAATAATTGATGCAGTTTTAAAGGCAAAGGGCGGTCACACCAAGTATTGATTTGATTTAGTTTTTTACTGTTTACTGCTCTTTATAGTCAATTGTTTGATATTTTAGAAACTCTTCATTTCATTATTTTTGAAAGCATCTTCGCTTTCTGAATTTTCTTCACGTGTCTAAGACTTTCACACAGTTCAGTATATCATGTTTTTTATTGTAGCTCTCCAGCACAGCCACTCACCTCTTTAACTTCATCCAGCTTTTGGCTATTCTACTGAAGTCGTCAGGGCTAGGCGTCGTCATAGCTTCAAAATCTACCAGCTGAAAGAGTTACAGGGGTAAAAGAAAATAAAATGCCATAAGGAGAGTCAAAAATGCATTTTGAATACATATCCAAAAGAAATGCATAGTCATGCATTGATATGTGCATAGTCAACTCTAATATATACTGCAGCATAATAAGGCAGTGACATCACCTTTCCTGGTGGAATTCTACCAATTACTTCCTTTCCACTTGCCATCAGAGCTCCCATGACAACAGAGTATGCCACAACACTAAGAAGAAACAAAAAAAATTAAATAATAATAATACTCTTAACTTCACCAAATAAAAACACTTTAATCATTTGTAAGCAATGATTGTGAGTGACATGCGAGTGTTTATTAAAATATCTCGACATTAGCGCAGACTGTGATTTCACATCTGCCAAAGGCTGAAATGACCTTCAGAAGGAGACTTACCTAGAACCCCTGGACAGAGGCATTAGATTACAGAAGTAGTAAACCAAGGACAGGATTAAATTGCATACAGCATCTGCATCCTGGACAAAGAGCAAACAAAATAACATGTACACCAGTGATGGTTGCCAAAATCACCATTAGAGGGCATCAGTACACTGTGGAGACCGTTTGTACATGACAACTCAATAAATACTTGATTAAGATTTCAATTTTTTTTCTGGCAGCCTTCATGAGAATGAAATGGAACTGCTGCATCTAGCTCACGTTGACGCTTAGCAGCTGGGAAAACTATCCGCATGGCATATCGCCTCCTCTCGCGACATAAACAGTAAATGAATACGTAATAAAGATAATATCACACCACACTGAAATAAGGCCAAGACAAATTGGAGGGAAAAAAAAAAAAAGCTGCAACCGAAACCATCCAAAATCAGAAATGCAAGTTGACATAACTTTTACGCCTGTAAAGTAAGCCTAAGCATTTGACGGGTTTGTGTGTGTGGGACGGGCCCGGGGAAAGAGGGGAGACCGTACCCCAAGCTCAGTGGACAGCATTAGCGCCTTGCCCTTGGCAGTGAGCTCCTTGTACAGGGACTCGATCTCCGACTGATACTGCTGGGTTCGCTCTTCAGTGGTCTGCGTCTCCACAGAGAACAGCATGTTCCCGACCCTGCTGGCAAAATAACACGCACACTAAAACGTTCCCTGTAGGCCGCTGCACGCAATGAACCCCAGTTTATGCGGTGCCTTATTTGTCTATTTCTAAGAGCACTTAGCATACATGGGGTGACAGCATTGATGCACAGCTATTTCTGACATAATTTGGCTTAAAGCACAACTGAACTTTGGTAGAACTTTGGGTTGTGTAGTTACCTGGCCATGATATGAGTCCAAATGGTGGCGAAATATGTTTGTTAGTTGCTCTGTGCTCCCCTGGGGTGATAATCCAGAATAGGGCATTTGTCGTTCTCCATTCACTTCTATAGGGCAGCTAAAATGGCCTCAAAATGACACTTCTAGCAGGTATACGAACTAGAATGAAGCGGATTCTGTCAATACAAACAATAACCAGTCCTCATATTTTTTTTCGTGTAATTAAAATGAGTTATGAAAGCATTATTTTCTTCAATGTTGTTAGCAAGCTACCAGAAAAGACTAGAAAAATGTCAGCAGGTCGTTTTGTTTACCATAGATATATACTACCAGGAACGCTTACTTCTGTGGAAATTTGGGCCAATGAGTGGTTTCTGATGCATTGGCGCAATAACACTGTTTCTGGCGCAAGAATTACCTACCGGATCTACATTCCAAATAAAATATGAAAAGGCCAGGAAAGGGCCATTTAATTTAAAAATACGTATATGTACGAGGACTGGTTATTGTTTGTATTGACAGAATCCACTTTGTTCGCATTCGTATATGTGCTGTGTCATTTTGAGACCGTTTTAGCTGCCCTATAGAAGTGAATGGAGAGCGACAAATACCCTATTCTGGATTATCACCCCAGGGGAGCACCATTTGGACTCCTATCATGGCCAGGTAACTACACAATCCAAGTTCAGTTGTACTTTAATAGGGTAAATAATCCCTCTAAACATGAAAAGCACCTAAATAAGAAAAATTAACAGCTTGTTAAAAATTTGCGAATGCAATTGTGGTTGGAACGAAAACCAGCATACACGCTGGACCCCCAGGACCGAGGTTGAGAACCACTGCTCTAACACAAAAAATAGGCTAGTTTAGTGCTAAACACCAACAGTACAAGGGTTTTCAACATGGTACAATTTATAAAAAATAAAAAAATAAAACATTTTAAAGGGAGAAACATGGCATCAGATTGCAATGCTATAAGGCATATCAAAGATGAGCGTGAAGCCAAAACAGAAACAAATACTGCCCCCATATCCTGTAACCAATGACATGATGCAAAATGCAAAACCGTTTATGGGTTTGAAAAGGGGGTCGTATGCTAACGCATGCGGCGTGGAACACCGAACGGCGGCACGTTTGTCAAACTGACCTGTCTCCCGTGATGGTGATGGTGAAACCGTCGTGCTCTTTCTTGGAGTCCTTGAGACTGGGCACCTTGGAGTTTACCGTGAAGCCATCCCTTGTTTTACTGTTAAACTGCTTCAGGGGAGAAACAGGAGACACGTGGGTAAGTGAGAAAAGCCACATCCACAATCACAATAATCTCCCTTTTGTCCGCTCTCTTTAAACTGTAAATGGCAACCCTGCTGGGGAGAAACAGCAATAATAATCTCAGGTTGCGGATAATATTAGGGTTACCTTCATTATGGGGAGAAGGTCCTCCACCTTATTCACACTATCCAATGCTTGATTTACCTCCAGCAGCCCTCTGGGATTATATGCCCTGGCCAACACAAATTACAAAAACGCAGATCAAATAAACATTTTTTACACTAAATGTGTCCCTCCTTACAATAGCATCAGAATAAATGGTTATACAATATCCCTTTGAAATCTAATTCCTGAAATCTAATAGTTCAGAAAAGGCTTTGACAAATGGCCAAAACAGAGCAGTTCTACCTCCATGTTATCAGCTTACTCCCGACACAGGTGGAGGACACGGTAGTGGGTGAAATGATATCAGTAATTAATCACGACAAACGATACATCCGCTTTGAGGTCAAGTTCTACAGGCACTGTATCTTCATTCAGTATAAAATAAACCGCTTTAACAATTGAATTCAAGGAAAAACACTTTATTCTTGTGACCCACCTATGGTAGCCTCGTATCCTGTCTTTGATGAAGTCTAATATGTTGCTGAAGTAGGCCAAATATCTTATGTTGATGATCTGTCCTCTGTAAGCAAGGAAAGCAACTTCATGTTCACAGAACAGTTTCAGTCAACACCTGGGATAACCTCATGTAAATTAACTGGACAACAACTCCCAGGGCCAGATTTACTCAAGACGACAGGAGCGACACAAAAACTACTGTCGCTGTAAGACATATTTGATGCAGCCACTCCATTTCCCAGAACACAATGGGTAGCATGTTACACACATTTAACTAGCTAATTAAGGGCTTGATTTACGAAGACCTTTAGCGTGTGCAAAACCTTTTAGCACAGGCAAAACCAATAACATGACCCATGATTGGTCACAGCATTTGCTTTGTACCAATCATTGGTTGTGTTATTAGTTTTGTGTGTGCTATAAGGTTCTGCACACACTAAAAGGTCTTCGTAAATCAGGCCCTGGTAAGGTCTATAAAAAACCTTCGACCTGGTATTGTGCAGCTAGCTTTTACCACTTTGGCGATGAACATGCAATCATAGTAAGTCTGGGCCTGGGATTTCTCCGTTTGACGGCAGGCGGCTTGAAAACGCTGGCCGATACTGCACCCGATTAGATTAATGCGACAACACTGGGCGATACCGCACCTGATTAGATTAATGTGATTGTTGAAGCCTCTGCTCAGGCTTCTCGCAGGCATCTGATCCAGCCACAGAACTGGCTGATCCGGATCGGCAATCCTGCAACGAAGAGCGCGAGAACGTGAGTACCGTCCGCCGTCTCGGGAGATTCCCCAACAGCCGTGCTTCCGAAACGGAAAGGGAACACGTTAATTCCAGACACGCCTTTTGAGGGGAGCTGCAATGCACCGTGGGTAGATTTGAACAATGCACCATTTGAACTCCAAGATAAAACAGAACATCTCCCATTAAGAAATATCTTTCTCTCTGGCCGCTCGGCAAACCCTGCGAGGTACAAGGCCCGGTCACTCACCTCCTCCACTTGACTGCTATGTCGAACATGTCCCTCCACTGCATCTGCCTGGTCTTGCCGTTGACTCGTACCTTCGAGTTGCTCCAGGTGCGCTGCATGGCCTGCATGACCTCTATTGTCGCCAGGCCCATGGCTAAAGGGGCAAAAAATGCATGTTGTTTAGGTTTAATTTCAGAAATAAACTTGATGAAAAATGGTTTGTTGTGTAATAAAAAAAAAAATGCAGAACTTCCACCTCCCCAACTTCTTCATTTGACACAATGGAGCCTTTCAATGCCATCCGCCATTTTACCATCCTCTATTGTGTAAACCACATACCATGTGTGTGTAGCAAACTCTTTTGAAATGCACATCAATAAACACAGTAATGCAAGCTTAAAAGATAAATAATACGGCCGTGTAACGGCAACTTTAGCTTACATAATGCATAGGTTTTGGCAGCTCAATAAAGTGGTACCATGCAAACCGAAGATCCGTGATTGGGAAAAGCAGATGCAATGGGTAAACTCCCCTGAAACACATTGGCATTCCAATTTAAAATGTAATTAGGTTGGATGACTTTTTTTAATGCGCCTAGTGCCTTTCATGTGTGCAGTGTTTACCCACATAACAGCAGAGTTCAACAACGCTAATTCAAGGAGAGAATGTACAAAAGAAGAGGGAACATCCCTCCGAATGTACCCAACGTTCACACGCTCCAGGTCTTAACATTTTAATATCGGTTTTTATTCAGGCACAGTCTGTTCTCTCTTTGGGCACAGGGTGATACACAATCCAAATGAATGTGCGATCGCATGCAGGCCGGGCCCTGGCGGGTCCTTATTCGTCTGAAAGCACCACCTACCTCTGTGTATTCTGCGATTGGGAAGAAATCCTGAAGTGTTGTACTGCATGAGGGCGCCGAGGTGATCGGCGGTGCATATGAGCTTCTGGACGTCCGCGTTATAGCTTTCAAAGTTCTGAGGTAGAACATCTCTGCAACAGCCAGAGGACAGAGTCATACACGCGCTTCACGTGTCCTATCAATTCACCAATTCTTTATGTCATTTATCCAGGAAATCATTTTATACATTCACAGAAATATATATGTAGTTTATTTGTGTCGATTTGTAAAAAGATTTTAAACTAAGTAAAGGGCACTATATAGGTCAAATCTTATCGATTTAACTTGAACAATATTCTCAAGTTGCTAGCGTCAAAGGTATACATTAACAGAAAAATGGTAGTATTGTTGTATAAATAGGAAGTGGTAAATGCTGAGCCACTTGCATTATTTTTATTTATTTATTTTTGTTGAAAAGCGCCGTTATACGCTATACTAACTTTATGTGCGGCTGTAGGCCTGGCTGTTCTTCATAGTCCTCTATAAGAAAAGGAAGGTTTTTTGCCCAGTGGTTCTTGAAGTTTCCTGGAAGATCCTGATCAACATTATATTCTGCCACAGGTATGTCGAGATGCGAGTGCAAGTAACGAGAGTATTCTGTGTGGATGGGAAAATAAGGATGAGGAAACATTAGGCACAGAGGCTCTACACACGTGCACACCAAAGCGCTTCACATGTGAAAGCGTGGCGGCAGGGCTCACCTCGGAGATATTTGACTTTGAGATATTCCGAGCTGGCTTTCTGGCCTAGCAGCGGGTCGTTCAGCATGACTTTTGTCTGCGCTTTGATGCCTTCGTAGAACTGTCCCATGGCAACGTGGCTGAGGCCTTTCATGTACTGACACACCTCATTGTAGGGCTCCAACTGCAGGCACCTCTGAATGACACAATAACAGACCTTTTAAAAGAAATGTCCCAGGCACTGCATCCCATTTAAACACACCATGGGTGTCGTTCACCAAAGTATTGAGATGACGACGTTAGACAGGATTTAGTTATGTTAGTTGACCTTACAAAATTCGGTAGAAAAAAAAGGGAGGAAGCACACTTTTATATAAAATTGTATTTTTTTTAAAAAGCATCTAACCCTCAGCTTTACTTTTGACTCCAAATATAAAATTTGCATTAAACTATCTGCTGTGGATGACACAAAGGTGGTTGCAACCTTTCAAAAAGCATAGCTATGACACAGCTCTGAACGACACACTGAATCGCCACACTCTGTTGTACATTCCACACAATGACAGACGGGTTTGTCGGGACAGAACTCTTGTACTTTCCACACAATGACAGACGGGTTTGTGGGGACAGAACTCCCAAAAGGCCTCTGAATCACCATTCGCTGAGCCGCACCCTTCGCACCCAGGCTTGGCGGAATGTAAGATAATCGAGGAAAAGAGCCGCCATCATAACTTCGTCTTCACTCACCATCAAGGGGCAGAAGGTGTGCGTGTAACACACCGAGTCACCACAGCTGAGAATCTGATAACTCAGATCCATCAGACAATGTGCTAAACTCCTGTCTGATTCAATTACGCTCACAGCGGGGACTGATGACAGGCTGCCACCACGCATGATACGCATCGAGGATTAGAATAAGAAACAGCTCATTAGTCTGCGTTGCTGCTAATCTGTTGACACCAGTGTGAAAATGAGAAAGCGCACAGAGCGGCTGGAAGGATCCTGCTCGTGACGGCTGGACCGGAACATTAAAACATAAACGTACGATGCCCGCGGGGCATTTTCGAGACAGCTTGTTTTAGAAAAATTACAGAAATTAAAATTGTTTCCAGCAGAGGAGGCCCATTTTTGAGAGAAAACATGTCCTCAAACGGGGTCATCTAAACCACATCTCCACATACAAGAAATGCAAAAGACAAAAGACTGTGAACAACAGTACATTCTGAGTGGCTCAGTCGGGAAAGGCGTTTACCGAGACTGCGAGAGGCTCAAGTGTGCACTGTGTCCTTATCTTGTACCAGGAAGCAACAGGCCTCACCACTCTAAGCTTACAGTACCAGTGCATTAGTTCTTCCCAAATGAAGTGTCGGGAGGTTACCAGTGTTGCCCGAGCTTAACACTTTGCTCTCCTGTAGTACGTGGCCTGTGGTGTGGAAACTGGCCGTCTATCGAACGCATCAGAGGAGTGCACAGGCTTTGACAGCAGTGCTCCTTGTGTGAGTGCACATTGCACAGTGGTGATTTTTTTTATTGGCCTAACTATTAGCTCAAAAATTGTATATGTATAAAAATAAAATAAATAAATAAATAAAAATAATAATAATCAAATAAGAAATTCAATAAACACCCCCCCCCCCCCCCCCCCCCCCAAAAAACAAATAAAAATGAAAAAATACCTTGAAGTTGCGTATGGCCTCCTGGAGACTGCCGTGATGGTACAGCATCATACCCCTGAGCTGCAGTGACTGAATGTGATTCTGGTTCAGCAGCAGTGCCTTCTGAAAGCTCTCCATGGCAGCTTCGAAGTCCCCCAGCTCTCTACAAACAGCCACACATGTGCACGCGCATCTGTGAAGACCTGACTGGACTGTACGATCATTCAAGCCGTCGCCATAGGTGATATGGCAACTCCAAGGAGTCCGGTGACACTTGTGCCAGGTAAAGTAAAATGGCCTTACCTATAAGCCTGTCCGAGGCTTTTGTACGCATCTATGAAGTCTGCTTTTAATTTCAGAGCTTCTTTGAATGTATCAATGGCTTCCTGTAACACAAAAAACAACATTTGGTCAAATGCGTGCGGGCTTCTGGGGTTACAAGACTCGGAAATAAACACTTTGTTACTTTTATATCCAAAAGTGGAAGATGTTCACCTTGAGCATTCCTCTATGGAAGTATGTCAAGCCCTTATAAAGCATGGCGATAGGCTGGTTTTTCTTCAGCTCCAAAGACTGCTGAAAATCTTCCATTGCAGCTACATAGTCCTGTGAAGTAATAGCTCATTAGATTGGGATTGTGTATAGCACACAACTATATGAAAATTAACAAAAAATTTAAAAGACTTTGCAGCAAGAACATGTGCAACAAATAATTGCTATTTTCCATCTCATCAGCTATGGATGTGCACATAAGGAAAGTCAATGGGAAGCATAGGTGGGCAATTAAGTCCAAAATATTTCAAAATAACATAACATTTAGTCAACAATCATTTCAACCACGGTTATAGTCCAGCATAAAACCGGAAGTTTTGACTGATTTGACCACAAAACCAACAGACGCTTTTGATAGGCTCCTGCTAGAGCAGTGGTAGAACCCTGGTCCTGGAGAGCCGCAGGGTGTGCTGGTTTTTGTTTTCACCTTAAATACAGCAACTACTTAAACCAAAGAAACCAGGTGAGGTGAGTTAATCAACTGCCTTAATTGATCAATTAAGTGGGGGAGTAACAACTAAAACCAGCAGACCCTGCGGCTCTCCAGGACCAGGGTTCCCTACCCCTGTGCTAGAGCGAGCTTACTATGAATAAATAGGAGGGTGAGAGATTTTAGGCTCGCCTCTGATATGAAGAGCAGAGTTCCCCTGTGTCGGTGGAGGCGAGCAGACGGCTGCAGCTGAATGGCTTTGGAAAGGTCACCCAGAGCCTCGCTGATTCGCCCCAGTGGAGAGAGGATCTGCGAGCGTTTTGAAATTACAGATTCATCACATCTGCAGGGCGCTCAAATCAAATGTATACGTTTCTAACCGCAGCGGCGTTTTAAAGACTAATGTAGGATTCTAGGTTTTTTTTTTGGTTTTTTTCTGCTGCAATAGTCAAAATTCATGTGAAATTGGGATTCTTTGAAGATACCATTGTGGGGGGGGGGGAAGGGGGACAATTTTGAAACACATTACTTTCAAATGTTGTTTTTTTAAAAAGTTATTATGATATATGATCATAATATGATTTCATAATGGACTTGTCCTGTCCTGCCCTTTCCTGCAAAAAAAAAAAAAAGAAAAAAGATCAGGGTTGGATTCGCACCTCTGCCCGCTGTTCGTACACCTCGGGGCGGTTGGGCTCCAGGGCGATCACTCTGCTCAGCTCATAAAGAGCAAGGTCTGCATTCTTTATGTCCTGTAAACGAGAGAGAGAGAGTGAGAGAGAGAAAGACAGCAGTAGAGAGAGAGAGAGAGAGAGAGAAAGACAGCAGTAGAGAGAGAGAGAGAGAGAGAGAGAAAGACAGCAGTAGAGAGAGAGAGAGAGAGAGAGAGAGAGAGCAGTAGAGAGAGAGAGAGAGAGAAAGACAGCAGTAGAGAGAGAGAGAGAGAGAGAGAGAGAAAGACAGCAGTAGAGAGAGAGAGAGAGAGAGAGAGAGAGAGAGAGAGAGGGTCACTGTCACTTCCATTAAGGATGAAATACGGACTTGAGTCAAAGTCCTCATCAATTTGCATCACTCACACATAAACATATATACGTACTGCTGACCGCTGGTCCCAAGTGCAGAGCTAATAAACAAAATTTGTTTTATCCGCTGAATTTTCACTTATTTATTCTGGATGATCTTGGCTGTGGGACCCTTATCTGCTCTTCTGTATATTCGCAACATAAAATCCTTGCCTAAACATTTTAGGAGCCGTCCCCAAAAATGCCGCATTACGTCATTCACCTGCAAACTCTTCTTGCCATACGCTATGCCTCTTCCATAGATAGCGCTGACCAACTCAGGGTCCCCCTACACAAGAGGAAATGGACAACAAATTGGTACAAAAAAAGACAGAAGGAGAATCAAGCGGAGTACGGAGGTATTCCTTCATTATGCAAACTCAATGTAACCTGGAGGAGGAGGAACAACATTTATCCATGCTCTTCTGTGAGAGACCATACCAGACACTCTGACTATCAGGGAAAATGACAAAAAAGACAAAGTCGCCTACCTGCAACAATAATGAAAAGTGTTTGATGGCTTCATCGTATAGGGCATTTCCAATTAGTACGTATCCTATTGCTGTAAAAAACAGACATCAAAATTATTAGAACAGTCATATAAAATATAGAGAGATTTGTTCGCCCCAGATAGCACATCTATTGCCTTACCTAGCTCTTCATTTGTGTTGTGGTTGTCAACTGCAAAGGGAAATCGCTTTTGCTCAATGAACAACTTTGCCTGGCTCTGTAAAAAAAAAAAAAAGCCAACAAAGACAAATGTAGTAGTTCAGATTACTGTTATTCCCTTTTACAATAGTGAGTCACACAAACTCTGTTACAAAACTGTGCTGAAGCAAAGCCACTTCTCTCAAGAAAACATACAAACCAGTGAGTGGAACTGAAATATGTCTTCAATCTTAATTAGTCTTCAATGCTGCTCTCACTGTGAGTATACATACTATGAAACACTAGCAAGGACCAGTTATCTATCTCTACATGCAATCTATCTATAGGGGGACTTGACACTCTCACCAAGATCTTCTCTGCGTTGAGAGAGAAGACTGACTCACAGGGCGGGTTGCCCCCTTCCTCACATTCGGGGTCCTCCAACTGGAGAATAGAGGCCTCTGGGAGGGGAGGGGAGGGGAGGGGGGGGCACAGACATGTCACTTTCAGGAGAACATTGCAATGTCCTTGGTAAGTAATCCAGAAGAAAAAACAGGTTTAACTTTCCCAGGTTTAATCTACTACCACCAGTCTCGTTTGAGAATTGATCAGCTACGAGACTCCTTTATTGTTACAGCAGCATGGATCCGCCAACCAGCGCTCTCTTATTACATTCTAATAGAGAAATACGGATGCAGGCATACGAGGGGCTAAACTTAGTGTAATGTTTACATTATTTGTCTGTGAACTGTGAATTTATTGGCCAGTACACATCAGTAGATAGTAACAAAGTGGAAGTTATTTTTTTAAATAATGATGAATGAAAATGAGATGTATAATCACCATGGCACGTGAGAGCAAATCTGTGCTAAGCTTGTGTATTTAGAACGCATATTCACATGAATGAAATTTAAATGGGTGGTTCCTGGAAAGCAGGGTATCTGTGCATCTTCAGTTCACTGGCTTACTGACACTGAAAAAAATGCCGTGCATAACGTTACTAGTTAGCTTAGCAAAGAGGCTGACCATAGCTAGTTGTAAACAGTATTATAACGTTTGACAGCTAACTGTTAGTGTTAGCTAGCTATGTGGATGACTAGCAAGCCAGTAAACTTCTATAGCTCGCTAGCTGGCTAGCTACCCATCTCTGGATGGTCTTGGATAGGTAGCACTAGCTACTGCAATGTTTGCTAGCTAGATGCCGTCCCTAGTTTAACAATACATGTATATTCAAACATTCTCAGCATGTAACTCGTTAGCGAGCTAGCGAGCTAGCTAGCAAGCTAATGTTACCTCCTGTCAACGGATGCGGAAGCGGATGAACGATAGCTATTACGTTACAGCGAATTAGGAGGACGTGGCAGAAACTGTGTACAAAAGCAGCTCTCACCACAATCCGCGGCGTATTCTTCCCATTCAGATGGAGAGCTGCAGCCATGCTTGTGCAGCTCACTGTTAAAGAACGTCAGTGTAGAAAAGTATTCCGTTGAAAATATGGCTCGGCATAAGCACAGCAACGAGAGCGCAACCACAACAACACCCCGGCCAGCAGGTGCCATGTTGTGTTTAATGTGCAGGTGAGAAGCGCCGACGCTTTGGTAATGTAGTTCCACGGCGCCAATTTCCTCCAAACACCAGTCGTTGGACAAAAGCCCAAAAGACTACATCTCCCGACAAGCAAGCGGAGAGAGAGCCGCCCCATCTGTGATTCCAGGAAGTCCGCTCCTGCAAACCGGTTGCTTGTTTCATTTCGCTTGTAGAAGCAAGCGAGCATGGCACGGGCACAGGCACAGGCACAGGCACCATACAGATGTATTGAATGCAACTCTGAGGCATACGAGCTTCACCGAGATTACAGCAATGGGATACTGAAAATCACTATATGTGTAAGTAGTATGCACATTTTCATTGCAACAAGGGCGATTTAAACGATACAAGTTCACTACCATATGGACGAGATAGCTAGCAAACCAGTTAGCTGGTTATGCCAGTATAAACACGATTCGTAGAAATACACGAATAGTGGTCTTTAATACGTTGGAAGCTAGCGAGTTCCCTTAAATACTTGGAGACGCTGCAATATGTTTTATGTGCTGCGATTATATTGTGCATAACTATAATGCATTAGTGCTAGCTAACTGTTGACATCTATTCTTCCAGGACTCATGCCAGAAGCCCGTGGACAAGTATATTGAATATGATCCAGTGATAATTTTGATTGATGCCATTTTATGTAAAATCCAAGCTTTCAGGCACATCATATTCAATACAAAAATAAACGTGAGTATGATGGCATAACCACTTCCTCTGTGATCTGAAAACGGAACACTAAACCTAATAATATTTTTTATGATAAATGATGTGCCATTATACTTATTATCCATACTGTTTTGCTGAATCTTGTTTCCAGATAAATAATAACATTATTATTATTATTATTATTATTATTATTATTATTATTATTATTATTATTAACATGAACAACAACAATAATAATTGTGATAATGCATTTTACTAGATACATGGGAAGCTGTGTGTGTTCTGTCTGCTGTGTGAGGCCTACCTGAGGTGGTCACAAATCCAGGGAACTGAGCAGAGCAGTGACCCAGCAGACATAATCAGATACACCAAAGAATGGGATTTCTATGGAATGTTTGGTCTGGCAGCTCTGGGTAAGCCAATGACACCTGCAAATGAACATTATATTAGACTAACTTTACGCATTTTATTCAGTGAATCACACTTGTATAGCCATAGCTTGGGCATACATTTATTTGTGGCAGAAACCCTACTCCGGGGGAAGACTTTCCAATGAATGAATAGATGGATAAATGGATAGAAAGACAGACAGACAGACATTTAATGAAGCCATTTTGAGTAAGGGTCCTCAGTCAAGTCTATTTCCCTAACTGCTGAACCTCTCTATTGCTGCCATAAGAACATTTCAGCATGTAGTATCTACTATGTTATGTATGAGGACACAGCCACTGATTAAAGTACAACCCTGGCAAGTGTATTATCGTAATGGAGATCTGTGCGTATGTTGTGAGTTTTGCCCAAGTGTGTTGTCTTCAACGCAGAGTTGGGTGTTTTCCTGGGCGGAGTTCTGGCCTTCCTGTGGTTGGCGCAAGGGTTCCTCAAGTCCAGCCTGGAGCTTCCCATGCTGCTGAAGGCCCTGCTGCTGTCCAGCTACGGCAAGCTGCTGCTTATCCCAGCGGTTATATGGGAGCACGACTACTCGCCGCTCTGCTTCAGTCTCATCAAGCTCTTTGTGCTCACCTCCAACTCACAGGCCATTCGAGGTATGCCACAATGTCCTGTGTCTGTCCCAGAGTGTCTTTTATTTTAATTTTATTTTATAGTGGCTGCTTAATGGAAACTGTACCCAAGGTTCTTTGGCTCATTGGGTCAAAATCTATCCTAATACCTGTGGCAGATTGATGTTTAAGAATATCACCTGGACAAGACATGATTATTACTTAATTCAAGTTTTTTTTACAACACAGAGCAGCAAGCAGAGAGGCAGTGGTTACCCACCGGTTTTAGTCCTTAGAATGAGTGTTAGGATTTCAGCCTGCAACCAACAACAGTTACAGTGGACACTAAGAGACACAAGCCCTGTGATGTGATGCATGAATTCCCTTGAGCCTGAAATCCAGCTCTTTGTGGGATAAGTCTATTTTCCTCCCTATAGTTCAAAATGAAGTTATTAGATTGTCCACAGGTGGGAAAGCCGTTTTAAGCATTGTCTCATGTTCATTTGTTGTCTTAATTGTTAGCTACTCATGAATGTATTTCTTATAATTCAGTGATAATTACCGATAATGATTTGGTATGCGCTTGAATAAAGGCATACTTCATTTTTATTGTAAGCAGTGATGAGGCGCTGATATATTTAAATTTAAATATGTCTGCAGTATTTTTCAAGAAGTTGCATTTGTTAGTTAATGAGTAATACCTTCATTTCATACTTTTCTTCTGATAGGATCAGATTTGGCTATCTTTGAAAAGCAGTATGCCACTCTTTGGGCATTGAAAAAGTATTCACATAATTCAAGCAACTTATGTGATTGTTAGAAGTTGCTGGAGAAAGGTGTAACACCATCCCACACATTATAGTTTGTGTTTATTTGAAAATATACTGTGGAAGATTTTGTAGTAGATTTTTGTAGATTCTGTCGTGATTTTAAAAGGACATGGTGGACACACATGAGAAGGCATATTGCACATTAAGTCGTTTGACGGTCTTTTTCATCAATGTGTAATTGTAATACAAATTTTATCTAATAAGACTGAGATAAACAAAGTAAGAAAACTTACTCTCTTTAAGAGGAGTAATATGTATTTTAATTCTTGTGCAGCTGCCAAGTATAGCACAAGTAAGTCTTTGACTACTGCCTTCCCTCTGCGTCATTGCCTACTAATCAGACTAACATTTTCCCTCGACTAGAAGAATTCGCTCACAGTTGGAGCAACACTACTTTGGTTTGCTACTGTGTTTCTCTTTGCAGAGGTCACAAATGAGAAATATCTACGACTAGTTACGTTTTCTTAAACCTTTGATAAATCTTGTACAGTACATGCAACAATTTTAACCTGTTGAATAGCTTCCAAGATATTCTCTGGTGTGGTTAAACGAAATGTGTTAGCAACAAGCTAACAGCAAATGCTTTTATGTGTAGTACCATCTTTTACAGTCTCACCCTGAATTCCTTTAAAAGCTGCTAAAACTGTCCTTTCTCTCCTCCTCCTGTAATTCCAGTCATTTTGAACTGCAGCAGAAGACTGTCCCTCCTGGCAGTGTTTGTGGGGTTGATGTTTGAAACCTGTGCAGCGGTTGCCAGCCAGAGGCTGCAGTCAAGCATGCTGGACGTTCTGCTGTTCCAGTGACCTGACTCTGACCCCCCGTCGCACGCAAAGCGCGGAAAAGATGTGACCTCTCCCAGGGAATAAAGCGTCTCGGAGATAAGGCTGTGCTGTGAGGCGCGTGTCCTCTAGAACCAAACGGATACGTTTAGGCCTTTGCAATGGCCTCTCGGTGTTTATATTGGAGTTAGTGACCGGACTGAGAATTCTTTGAATGCTTTGTGAAATGCCTGTCATCTGAGACACTGTTTTAGGCACTAAGGAAACATTATCCAGGGTGTGAGCACTGCTGGCAGACGCCATGTATCTAGAAGCAGTTATTTATTTTTAAAAACTGAGTTTATTTTTGTTTATCTTTTAATGTACTTAATAGAATAACTAATTTAAGAATAGTTAGCGTTGCATACGTTCAAAGTTAAAGTGGGCGTAAATAGCTAGTTACATTAAATACTGCAACAGCAATTGAGAGCATTGCAGGATCTAAATTGGTATTTTATGTTTACATTTACGGCCCTCTTTCTTTAGGCCAGACAGTTCTCTAAATTCTGAGTAATGGCTGTGGGAGCTCAGACAATAATTAACTCGAGAAGTTCGGGATCGCAGATATTTGGAATGTACAGCAATAATAACTTGGACCTCCCACCCCCCCCCCTGTGGCTTAAAAGTCCACGGGGTACCTTAAATCTTCAGGCAATGCTGAAGACTGGTGTTGACTTTCCTCAGGATACTAGGAATCCATAACTTCAAAAAATAATAGAAAAGAAATCCACACAGCATAAAATGGGTGTGTATTAAAATGAATGTTAAGAAACAGGCTCTTAAAATCTTTATCACTGAAAATTTTTAAGACCAGCTGGGTATTGGAATAATATTTCTAGTGGGTGGCCACATCAGCCCTGCAGTCAAACAAGATCTGTTAATGATTTTACCAGCTATGTCATACGCAACGTGTCTCCCCCTCTCCTTTTCATAATAGACTTTATTTTTTGTCTTAAGCACAGCAACTGCATATATAATGCTAGCGTGTAACAACAAAGTTTTGTTGAATATAATTATGAAACTCCCAGCTCAGACACATTCCTTTCATAACACGTGTCAGTTATAACCAAATACAAAAAAAAAAGAAAAAAAAATTTGTTTTCAAGTTGGGACATGCTAGTGAATGTTCACTTGGAGTTCATTTGGCTGGGGGACGTTTTGGGCTGAGGCCCTACTCTGAGGTTTCAAGAGTGCATTTTAAGCAGCTGTTTGAGAGGTCCTGTGTGGCTAGGCCGTAAACAGTCATTGTTCTAGAATTTCTTGCAGGCACACGTCGGGAATAAACAGTGTTTTAGCAAATAGAGGAAGCGTGCAGCAATATGTTGTCTCCTTTGACCCTTCAAAAAGCAAAGCAGTGTTTTTCAGAGTTTGTGCGAGAGCCGGGCTAAAAGAAACCCAGAATTGGAAACGTGGATGAATTAATTAGCTGTGTCATTTTCCCCATAGAACTGACACAGGCTGATATATTTCCATGTGTACACTCTAAGCTGGTATGTACTGAACTGCCTATTGGTTAAAACGGTGGTAAATAAAGGGTTGGACATGCTAAAGAAATTGTGTCATTAGGGAAGGATGAGTGCTATGCCTCAGCAAGCCACAGCTAAAACCAATAAACACAACTTGCTAAGCATCGCTCTGTTCACCCACCAAATTTCACCAAGGGAGTGTGTTATTAGAGGCTTCGCTTGGCTGTGGATAATTGTAGATCCATGTTTTAAAAGGCATTCCATTGCCTGGAAACTTGGCTGCTTTTAAAATGGAAAACTGGTTTCCAAAATATTTGATCCAAAATATCAAGTGGGGGTGTGGCAAACTGGTTGTAGAAAGACATTCAAATTCAAACTCAACTCTTCAACTCTTTTCAAAATACAAATATTGTAAGGTATTTTGGAGGCATTGTGTATATTGTAACTGTGGGTTATTTTACCCATCCCTGGGTCTACAGAAGCAGACAATATCTGGATCATAGTTTTTTAAAAAGCTATCTTCTGTGATTTTAGGTGTCTAACTTCAGTCTTGTCAGATCATGTGGGAAACTACATGTTTGTCACTGTGCTTGTAATCTTAATCTCCTACACACCAAACACTGGCAACCAGGGCCTGTGAAGTCACGCAGTCTGTTTCTAATGTTTAACCGCTGGCATTGCACAGCCATCTGTATGCACTTTTGCTCCCTTGTAATACCATGTCCCAGGGCCTTGGGCCTGAATGACGCATACCCTGGCTTTGCTTTCCAGTCCAGATTATTTTAATCCTGCAAAATCTCCTGAACAAGTGTTCCCATCAGGCTGTGTGCGGTGCACGTTGCACGGTTGCATGCGAGTTCCGGAGGTGCATTTTTGGGGGAGAAAACAAGCATCTTTGGGGACAGGAGGGGCAGGGGAGGCTTTTTTTAGGAGCGTGGAGATCCAGATATGCTGGACTCTGATACGGTCTGTTCCGTGACAACTACGGTTTACAATTGGTGTTTTTTTTTTATTTTTTTATTTTTTTTTTTTTTAAACATAAGGTAGCCAATCCAGAGTCCATGAGAACGGGTCATGTGATTTTTGTAGGGAGCCTTGAAGATAAGAATGTACTTGGAGTGCTGAATTGTGTAACAACTTTCCCAAGGAGGCCAGCTTTATCTTGGGTAAGAAATTCCTCAGGCTTCTTAATTTTCCATTGTGAGAAATAAACACACTCACCTCCAGTTGCCCGTACACAATTATAGACTGGAGGCAACCACCCGCCCCCAAAAATTAAAAAATAAAATTAACTTTCAAACATGTAACTGTGGGAGGAAAATTACCATGATAAATCATTTTAAAGTGAAAACAAAAGCACCATTTGAGATTTTGTACTGCTGCAGAAAGGTTAAAATGGTGGACGGAGCTCCAGTTTTAATGTATTGTAGCAAAGATTGTGAAACTGAATCCACTGGGGAAAAAAAAAATGCCTGGCTAATGGCTGCTAAACCTGCCTTGTGCTACAGATACTGCAGTCGCCCCTCCATACGTGCTGTGGAACACAAGTTCTGCAGCAGGAATGAGAATGATCTTGTTGAAAATAAAATAAAATAAAAATACTCATTGGGTTGAGGCACAATTATCTATGTCATGGCCGTTAAGGGATTATGCGTGTAGACTGATGTTTGGAGATTTTCATCCTGGAGAGGTATTATATCACCGTGATTTACTTAACCTTAATTCAGTGAAGTATCCAGATATACTGAATGGTGCATCAATGCAAGAAATACAAGCCAACAAAAGGATGGTGGTACACTTCAAAAATTAAAGCACAACTCCACCAAAGACCTCATCGAACAACTTTTATATCAAGCATACAAATTCAGCCTGACTCCGAAATTTATAGAGTGCATCCCGTGACATGATGAAACAAGCCCAATTAAAATATCCCCTGGGACTATCTAACAAGAAGTCTCATTCAGGCACAGTGAATACATTTAAAGGTTGAAATACGTCCCCCTAAATTTTCAAATGGTTCAGTGTTAGTGACTAAAAATAGCCTACATTCTGTACCAAGAAGGAGCATCAACCAAAAACTGATACTTATGCAAATAATTAGAACAAATTTATACAAGCATCGCCCCCACCATAACCCACAGTAGATTATGTTGAAATGAGTCAATAAAAGAAAAAAATATATTTTAATTAATCCATAAGTTTAATTTTCACATTAGAGAGCATACAAAAAAATACCAAAACTGTCATACAGTAGCATGGTCATACAGTGAAGAAAATGGGTTGAGAAATGGATAAGACCAAACACAGCTTCGATTTGGGGGAAATGGAAGTGTAAACGCTGTTCAAGTGTAAGAAATAGCAGTCACAAGACTGCCCATACTCAGATTTCATTAGCAATCTCTCTTACATCTGTCCTCTCCTGAAAACCATCATGTCCCAGTTTCAACTGGAATTAAATTCAACACAATTAAAATTAAGTTGGCATGTTAGGACAAATTATGTAAAAGCTTACCCCTTAATTAAAGATGGGAAAAACGTATTGTGTGGAAAATAAAAACATATTGGAAGATGTCTCTCTAACTTCTTAATAGACTCTTGGATTGAAAGAAATATTGCTATCTACAGAGCCTGGTATAGATCCAATGAAATACAGGTTTCACAGTGGCTGTGGCAATACATCTCTTAACATTGCTTTGTCTTCAATTAATGGGAACATTTACACTTCACAACTTTGACCAGGATGGGACGTACCCGTCCCATCAATGGAAGCAATATGGTTATGAATTAATACAACATACACCTGTGTAATAATGAAATGCTAAATCTGATAGCTAGATGGTTGCTGGTGAAAACGCACCACAGAATGCCACAGAAATATGCATCGTGCCATTGTGATGGTCCAAGACCAGAACGGTGAGATGAACAGGGTGCATCAATTGTGTTAGTATGTTGACAATGAAGAAATTGTCCAGATCAACTGCGATTGCTTATGTTCAATTTGAAACAAGAAAATAAAATACATCAACAGCACAAGGTTCAAGTGTACGGCTAAAAGGCACATTGTGAAACTGCTGGAGATAAATCTATCATAGCAGCACTTTACTAGAAAAAATACAACTCACTGGAAGTACTACTTAACCCTGCTGCTGATGCGATAGGGAGCACAGCGGTACTTCACAATCCAGTTTTCAAACACTGATTTACAAAAGTCAATGTTTGCATTCTTTGAAGCTATGGTATGGCAGATCAAATCACTATTTTGTTATTAGCTCGCGGATATTAGGTTGTGCAAATGATGACATCACATTTGTCAAACAAACTCTAAAACTGATGTGGAAGCAGGTCTTAGCGGGAAAACAGGAACCAATCAGCTTGAAATGACATGGAAATGCATCGCACCATAGTCCACCTTGAACTGTGTGTGTCGGGGGGGGGGGGGGGGGGGGGGATGCTGCATTTTAATGCATATCCATACACAGCAAGAGGTAGAAAATAGTATACAATTCTACTGATGTCATCTTTGTCTGGGGCTCAAGTTGATTTAATGACTGGGAAGGTCATACAGGGACATTTTTCTCCTCCCTTTCTTGAATGTAGGCCAACATTTCTGAACGCGAGCTACTTTCGTCACGTTATAGTGTGATCGATTTGCACCAATGGTCATCGTGAACGAACACTTCCCACACCACAGTTCATCCATAGGAACAGCCACTAGAAATAAAAAAGATACTATAATTTACTAATAATGCAAGTGCTGCTAGTGTTTAAACATCAAAATTAAATTTAGCCTTTTTTTCATGTTACAGTCCACCATTCTTCTATTCATGTGTTCTAATGTTTTCAATATACATAATTTCTTTGGTTAGCATACCACACACACACATATACACACACACACACCACTGGACTGATGCAGGGGATCAGTTTGCACTCCGTTCAACTCTTTTGACAGAGACACTTTATACCCAAAAGCCTATCCTCCACATTCCCCTCACAGACAGCCATGCATCTTAGAAGGCAGCTGATTAATGTCAAGAGTGCATAGATGTCCTGCTGAGATATTAGATTCAAGCGGCTATAGAGGAAGACAAGCCAAGTAGCACCATGTATTTTAAAAGGTGTGCAGCAAGGGTCACATTCAGGTAAGCTTCTTTTGGAGTTTGCCTAGATGGCAAGTCCTGTTTATAATGGCAAGTACCAGAAGAAGCAGCAGAAGCCGCCTTTGCTACAAAAGGAATCGTGATTGTGGGCACAAGCCTTCCATGGGATACAAGTAGCTTATCTACACAAGATTTCCTGTACTGAGCCTCCCCCCAAAAAACTGACAGGGCGAGCTACAGAAATAGGAAAAGACATCGACACAGCAGAGTAAAGATGAGCGCGATTGGCTCAGAAGACTTGTGTGACCACATGCCTATTTACCCTGTATTTCCAGTTTCAACATGAAGAGAATGTTTCCAGCATTCATTTTCTTTTCTTTTTTTCCCTCCACATTTTCCAATTTCCATTTCTGGGCGACGGCCCTATTAGGTACCGGTACTAATGTCAAATTATAACGAATGTTGTGTTGCTGATACAAGGTCACTAAAGTGGTTGACCTCAAAACACATTAGGAGAGCCATCAAGAGTCACCTAACTTGATTTGCAAACAGCTACACCACAAAATGATGCAAGTGCATTTACAGAGAATGGCCCATTTCCTGTGATTTCAGGATTATTTCCACTGTAAACATGAGTGAAGTAAAAACAAAAAATAAAAAAACGGGAGTCCTTACAACCAGCATTATCCTATTAAAATGTCCAATATACTCTGTCAAAAAAAAAAAAAAACTAATTTTCATGTATTATATAGGGTATAGTAATAAATATGCAATTTTATTTATATCTTTATATAGAAAACTTTACTGGGAAAAGGGGGGAAAAGCCAGCAAAACTGAATGCCTGGCACAGCTCTGTATAAAAGCTAATTGACTCTAGAGTAAGAAGGTTGAGTCTAGCATTTGGAGCAAAATACCATATTATTCTGGGGTACTTCAAATAGTGATGTGGAATGAGTCGTGCAGCCATTTGTCCTGGGCGTTCCCATTTTTCAGAGGGGATTCGCTTGCATCTGGTTGCTCGGTAGGGGTTAAACTGGCATCCTGATAGTATTCGTCATCTTCGTCAAAGTAGCCATTCTCCATCCCATAAGGTCCGTCTGCACTGGACGCCGCACTGCCTTTGTACTCCTGGATTGACTCATGAAGGGACCAAAGCTGACACAGCAGCGACATATCCTGCTGACGCAACCCCACCTGGGAAAACACAATTACTTCAGTAGGAATTCTTTTTTTTTTTTTTTTTCCTGAACTTGCGGTTCAAAGCATGCAGAACAGGCTAGAGAGCACTGGAAATCAAATGACGCCAAAGGACAAAAATAAAGCAAGACAAATGAATCTACAGATTGTTTTATACGTCATTGGCCTATACCGTTTCCCCACACAGTCCAATAAATTAAATTCAGTTGACTAAAAACAAGTTCAACCAAAAGGCTAATTGTTTGACAGACGTTACTGTCGTCGGTGAGAGATTAAGGTAAAAACAATGTTGACAATATTTCGTAGGCCATTACTTAAAAATATATATATAAAAGAGAAAACATTAATCTTTACGTATTGATATACGGCCTAATAATGGGCTACAGTTATAGTACTTCAGTTATTTTAGTTTAAACATGCATGGCATGTTTTAAATAAAATGGAAATTACCGATCGCCTCGTGTTTCCCTCCTGCTTTCTGGATAGTAGATACAAATGACAAAGCGAGTCACAGTACCATATAAAATGTAAAAACTAAATATAGGCCTATATATGTTGAATAACAGTAGGCTATATTTGTGGATCAAGTTTAAATTAATTTAAAATAACGAACCATTTCGGTAGCCTATAACGAAGGTGTCCGTTTGTTCCTTTGTCTGAAGTTGTAAAGTCTGCAGGTTTATTGGACTCTTACATTGCCCGACTCGCTATCCTGATCTAGGCTATGTTGTTATGGGATATTTACAGAGGTGGAAATCCAGGGGACAAAGTAAATGTCCTCCCCAGTATTTTGCTCCAGTCACCTGGATTTGCTAATTAACATAATTCTTCAGCGAGGAGGTAGAACTAATTAGTGAAATCAGCTGGTTGAGTCTATGGGTGGAAGAAACATGGTAGGGCTTAGACTTTATGTCCCCTGGATTTCCACCTCTGGCTATTTATATCGAAGGATAGATAGCATGTCAACAAGGGTTTCACCGAAACCGGACTAAGGAACGACTATTCGCTAATTGAATAGCACGAAGTCTAATCGCGTGATCCCGTCTGAACAGCTGTTGCTTTCCATTGTTTTGGTGCAGTGAAAACGGTCAATTTCAAATGCAGGTTAGCTATAGCTATTTCTAGATAGCGATGACATCTAAAATAGATCCACATTGATGAAGTAAAGTGGAGTTTCTTACCATCTCTTTTCTAAGAAGCGCCAGAGCTGCATCCAGGTTAGCTGGTTTATTCGCCAGCATATTGTCAGCATTGCTGCGGCCGCGGCTTAGATCGTCCTGAATCATGGTCTTTTTAGCGTACATCCTCTCCATCTCTCTCCAAGATCCGCCGCTCGAATTCAGCAAGCCGCTTAGACTCTTCGGCAACGGGGGTAGCCCTTCGATACAGGCCAGTGTACTGCCTGTTGTACCGTTCGTAGATTTACCATTCATTATATCCACGTGCGTAACAGTAAAACGTTACAATAAAATGTATTTAACGATGGGAAAATAAAGTTAAAGCCTATGTAAAAGAATCACGGTACTCTGTTCTAACCGTGCAGCATTAGGCTACACTCTTCCCCCACCAAACGCTTGCGAAACAACTAATTTTTTCTGGAGCTCTGGACAAGCTCCCACTTCCTGTCCCTTTAAATCTCTCCCAGACGGACTGGGCGTCACCAAAGATAGCTCCGCCTACCCTCTTTGGCGTCACCTTGAATGACAGACAGGAAAGGGTGGTTGAATATTCAAAGCATCCTCCCCTGAGTGTCTGCCTGACAGGACTGTATAAGAACAGTCTGTGGTCTGCATAAACAATTAACCACCTAGGTTATTGGCGATGTGACCTGAATGCTCCACACAGTTTTTAGCAATATAATCCAACGCCAGCATTTCTATGCTGAAGTGTGCTTTTTGGCTTCAGTTCAAGAAGGCAACCAAGATGCATAATATTAATTTGTGTTCGTTTCTCTAACAGCCTACAGTCGACTTGGTTAAGGTGTAGTTACCTCGCAACGTGAATATACCAAATTACAACCAAATTGCTAGGACTAGCAGTTCTGTTGCAGTTCATTATTATGAAATCAAAGTTCATTGTGTTTTACAAGATATCCTTCAGAAGAATAGCTGAGGTAGTTAGTGGTCAATTAATATTGAGTAAAAAAATTATGAAATGTAGGGGAAGAGCAGTGCGTTTACTATATAGTCACATAGTGTCCTTATTTGAGTATTATTTGAAATCTAACTTATATTATGAAGATATTGCATCATAATTATGGCCTTTGCAGTCCTTTGAACACCTATAGGAGATTTTGGACCGATGTGTTAGACAGCGCTCTCCACCACCATTATCAAAACACCAAATGTGGGAATGTCTTTTGGAAGAATGGTGTTCCATCCCTCCATTAGAGTTCCAGAGACTAGAATCTATGCTAGACTAGAGGTAGAATCTATGCCAAGGCGCATTTAAGCTGTTCTGGCGGCTCATGGTGCCCAACACCTTACTAAGACACTTTATGTTGGTTTTTCGTTTAATTTGTCACCCGTCTCTCTCTCTCTCTCTCTCTATATATATATATATATATATATAGTGACTTAATGAAAATCTTGCTATAAATATATAAATAAACCTGGCAATGACACACAAAATAATAATAATCAGCAAAGTGGAGGTCATGTCAAGAATGCGACCTCAGAACAATAGTGTCAGTTTGAAGGACAGATGGTGAGCTTTCGCCTCATGGTCTGTCTGTAGAATGAACTTCCCCCTAAACAAAGAGACAAAGGCATTCTCCAGAGAGTCACATGTGTGCCCTTCAACAGCACCTGCCCACAAAGAAAGCTTTTAAAAATTAAAAAAAATAAATAAATAAAAAGGAGACAGTGATAAATCCTATGTATAGAACGTGTTCTCTTTATTCAGAATCTGAATGACTGTAATTACAATATAGGAAGTTGCATCTCATGAGTGTTCAAAGTAACCTGCTCTCAAACATTCAGACGGATTGTTGTGTCTATAGACTCCTACCCTCTGCCACTCTAGAGGATGAACCCTCCATATGGCAATAAGCAAATACTCATTCTCTAGATCAGTGTGCTGGTGACCATTAGATCAAGAAGCTGAAGGCACTAGCCTAGGTAAAGTATACTCCATGGTTTGCATGGCCAAACCGTTCAGCAGAAGCACAATACACTCTTTCACTCTTGATAATTTGAGGGTTTAATATTTACAGTTTAATCTATCTCTTTATGTGCAATCAAGCAATTCGTCTTCAAACAAGCTTGGCTTTTTTTTAATTTTATTTTTTTTTAAAAGATGGCTACTTTTTTATTTAGTTAATCTCCATCTCACAATGCCTTTCTGTACCAGTCCCCCAGTGGTGGAACAAACGTCCCTGGGTGGTCAGTACAGCAGGAGATCGTTGGCGATCTTCTGACCAGGCCAAAGACCCACTTCTTCAGAGTACATCTTTCTGCCCCTCCCATCCCCACGTCACTCCTTGTACTATTTCAGGTTATGATATTTTTTATGTCTTTCATCTTGGGGCTTATTATGGACGCGATCTGTATGTATTCAGAAGTTTTTAACTCTCCTTAGCGCTTTTGTGATGTTTCATCTATGCCGGCTGGTCTGTGAATGATGTTAACCAGGTTTGGCACTGTTGCTCATATAAATAGGCGATTGCATGTAACGTTTTCCTACATTTCCGACAAGTGTATCTGCATAAGAACACCTGCCAAATGAATGTACCACAATTTATCTGTCACAATGCTCCAATTCCATCTGACTTGTAAAAAAAAAATCAGTTTGTAAATTCTTGACCTATTATCTATTGATACTTTTCAAGATATCACACAAATTGCCGTCCTTGAATATTGGACTGTAAAGCACAGCACACAACTGTGCCGCTCAGTATTTTATAAGCATGTCGTTAGACATCAGTATTTGTTCAGGGATAGTTAAAGTGATACTGCAGTCAAAAACCAACTTTTCCCATTGAAAACCGATGTTTTGGCTTAGATTATGATCATACACAACTGTTTTTGTCCGAAAATCTCATGTTTAGTCAAAATGGGTGTGTTTTCTGAATTTCTGTGTAGGCTTACCAATGCGCTGGTTTCCGGGGGTTTGTGACGTCACGAGATCCTTAACATAAAAATGGGTGGAGTTGAGGTGATCCTAGGGTGGTCTCCGCTGGGCACGTGGTATAAAAGCGTTTTTTTTTTCCTTTTTGAGACTGAGACCCTTGTACTGCTAACTAGCTAGTTCAAGTTGAAATGCAAATTGCTTTGTATTACTGCTAACGTTAATATTACGACTTATATCGACACACCCTTTCACTCCTTGACCGTATGAATATTCATGACTACGTGGCATCATCGTCATATGACCACACCTACTCACGAGTTCCAGTTCAAAGTGAAGCGGTAAAAAAGGCCTTAAAAAGGCTCTGCAGTATCTCTTTAACCTTTTTATGCTGGTATGTTTGAGTAGGGACAAATGATCATCTTGATCTGTTCTATACAGACTCAATACAGTCCAGGTGCAGTTGAACATGGGTACAGGAAACAAGGCGTTACTCAGTGCACACCCACAGAAGGATTAACTGTTTACCCCCGAGGACACTACCCGGTGAATACGAGGATTGGCGATAAATACTAATCTCACTGTGCTCTTCCTCGCCTTTCTGGCAAGCCTCCAAATCCAACACTATTTTGTTTGCTTCACCAGGACTCCTGGTCCAAACCAGTTACAGCCTGAACACTGATTCTGGCAAATCACTGCCTTTACTGCGCTGTTCAACCTCCAAAATGTCGTTGGCAGCCTTTCACAGTCTAGCAAGCTACCTTTCAAAGTCCTTTATTCACTTAAGTCTAGGGTTGATAAATACACGTTGAGTATATTTAAGAATTGCAGCATGATTTTGTAAAAAAAAAAAAAAAAGCATTAACTTAGAACCATAGAATCTGATGGAGCATTTAAGCCCACGAAAGCTTGTCAAGATATATCATGTACATATCTTCCAAAACAATTTCAGGGCTGATGTCCATGTGGGGTTTTATGCCCATTAAACCCATTCGGTTCTCTCAAAGAGCACAGAACAGTGCAGTGTTATTTGCACCTAGAGGGCAAACAGGAGTCCATTTAGAAGCATTTGAGCATGAAGTGAGACTATTGAACAACATGGTTTTGAGAGGAGCGGGATTTTAAATAACTTGAATAGGCAGTCTTTCATTGAAATAACAGTAACAATTTTCAATAATTTATGCTAAATGGATGTTAAACCATAAACTAAAATCAACAGAGACAAATGTGCATATTTAATCATTTAATAATTTTGAACAAAAACCACATGCAAAAACAACATTTTATACATCAACATTAAAAGGAACAAACAGGTAAAATGTAAAAGACAACAAAAACTTAGCGTTTTTACTTAACTGTTGCAAAATTCTCAGGGCAAGATTCAAAATTTTTATCAAGGGTGTTGTAAAATATTGTTGTAAAATAATAGTTGTAAAATATCATGATAAAATTTCCAAACCAATTAAACAAGCCACTTGTAAACTTTGACCTGCACAGGTGCAATGTGAATCTGAAAGGCTATAATGGTGAACAGCAAGCATATGCGAAATACAATACTGTCTCTTCAGCATAAAAGCCAGCATTACCCAAAGCCGGGAAAGCACAAAGACGGGTTTTACAAACTGCCTCCTGTACAGTGGCAAAAGGTTGTCTCATAGCCCAAAATGACAGTCACATCAAGTAAAGAAATGTGCAAATATAAGAGCAAAAAGCATTAGCTAATTGATTATGAGGTATTCATTTCTGACCTGAGGGAAGATTTATCGCCTTCATTACTTTGTGTCCTTTTACAACACGACAAAACCTTTATTCTTGCATAACATTATGTACATGAAGGCACGGGTCTTTCATTATTGTCCATAATAAAACAGTGTGACATCAGCTTACATTAAATCTTAGTAAATCACCTACTTAAGATAAAATCAGCACTTTTTACGTACCTGAGCCAACTCAATATTTTCCAAAATAGACCCCAGTGGCCTAATTTACAGCTCAGAACTTAAACCAAAGCTGGCAACATTTATATCCCCACATTTTGCCAGGTATATCTAATGTCAGCAGGATCTATATCTTGAGGGGGAAAAAAAAAAAAAACAGTCCATGAAAAACTAGGTTTCACAGCTGAAAAATGGCAAAGATAAATCTGTAAGTACACTTCTGACATGAAATGCTTAAAATGACCCAATACTGAAAAACACCTCACGCAGATGCTTCTAAGAACCTTAAAACTGTACTACCTAAAAGACATGTTAAAATCCTTTATTTGTAACATATAAAATCATAAAAACATGTTTTATAAACGACAGACTTATTAATACCAAATCAAACATTATAATCAGAGATACTGTGATCAATAGCAAATATCACAGATCTCTCTCTCCTGTCTTCTCATTATTAATCACGCGAGGCAGGAGTCTAAATGCTCATTGATTTTTGACGCGGGCACAGTGACTTGGCAGACAGGGCAGCTCACTGTAGGGCTGACGCTGCTGACGGGGGCGGGTCGCACAGTCGGAGTGGGGGTGGGGAGAGTCGCAGCGACGCCCTCCCTCTTGCCCTTCGGAGATGATGACTCACTCATCGTCCGCTGGAAAAAGTCGAAGATGTGGGCCGTGCCGCGGCTGTCCCACGGCCGCTTTCTGGAAACCGGAATCGCAGCGGCGGGTTTCGCAGGGGATTTGGGCCGCTTGGAATCGAGGGTGTTTAGCAGGCCCGCCCCTGAGCCTCCGGGGCTTCCTGACTGAAGGCCGCTTGATCGTCCCTGGCTCTGAGCATTCCCACTTCTCCCCGGTTGTCCACCGGCCTTCCAGTTCAAGCCATTGTCCAGTGATCTTTCCCAACTGACATCAGGGTATTGTCCTGTGATCCCATTGGCTGGCTTGGAGGCACTTGACGCGCTAGCACTCATACCTGCCCTGTCAGGTGACACGAGTACTTTGGCGTTGAAGAGGTCACGTACAGACCTCTGGGTCACGTTGGTAGAATCCGTGGAATTACCCAATGGCTTTGTCAAATGGCCCGTAGTCTTTGTGATCCTCACAGGGGATCCGTTGATGTTGACGAAAGCCCTGCTGTTGGCAACCGACTTTTTACTTGGAGGACGTAGGCTTGGGAGGTCACTCTGGGGTCCCCTTGAGGTGGAAGTCAAAGTGGCTGTGTTACCCATCCTGTGGGGGCTGCCGTGTCCAGGCGGTCCTGTGGAATTGATAGCTTTGGCCGTAAGTTGCCCCAATGGGGACCCCGGTGGCTTTGGAGGGTCTGGGAAATGGAGTCTTCTCTGACCGTCCGGCGGTTTTTGAGAGGAGGATGACTGAGAACTCCCTCCAAGGACGAACCCTCTGCCACTGAATGGAAGGACATTCCTTATGTCTTGTGAACCAGATTTACCTGCGGTGATCGAAGGATGGAAAAAAAAAAAAAATTCCTTTTTACTCCCACAGTAGTACAGACAGGTCACAACTAATTGTAGCTACCTTCCATGTTGATTAGGGAATATTTCTTAAAGTAGCAGCGAGTAGCACAGGAAACAAGCTCCATATTATTACACAAAAATATCACATGCAAACATCGTTGGGTAATACAACTACGTTAAATGGGAGATCTTTCCAATAAAACCCAAACCGTTTTTAAAAAAAAATCTTATACTTGTTTTCATTTCAAACTGATTAGGTATATTAGGTAACAAATAAACAGTATGTTAAATGCGTTATTAAAAGTGAAAGGCCAAAAAAGTCTAAAGAATCTTTCAATTAAATTATCTGAGGGGAAAACAATGAAGTAAATTAAAACTACAAAATGACTATGAGTTCCATAATATGACGGTCAAATGCTACTCAGGAAGCCATTTTACTTCAAAGAAAACATGAACGAAACAAACCATCCAGTTATCAATTAACCTGGAGACAAAGGTTCTTTGAACTATACAGCCAAGGGACTTCACCTGTGGTGGTGGTGGAGGGCTTGCTGTTGGGTTTGCTTGGGGCCTTCGTGTCCTTGTCGTCACCCTTCTTGCCTTTCTTCCCATAATCATCTGGCTCTTTGATCTTGGTGTATGTGCCCCCACAGGTGCGCTGGTGATCCGCCCACCAGAGGTCCTGGGCAGAGGGCGCCCGGTTCATGGCCCGCTTCACGTAGCCGAAGTAGGGCTTCCGAGTCTGACACGGTCCATTACATCTCCACCAGTGCTGCCGGTACTGGTCCACCTCATCATGAAAAGTGTGGTAGACCTGTAGAGAGACCACAGTTACAGTGCTATTGAATGTCACACATGTAAGTAAAGAAACACAATGATGTAATAATTAATAGGGGAATAAACTTCTGGACCTACAGTAATTTTTGTCCCGCTGGCTTTGTTAATTCTGTCCATGTGCTTACAGAACTCCGGGCCGTGTCCATCCCGATCTCGGTTGTTTTGAGTCACAAACAGCAATGCGTGTATCATTTCATGTAGAAGTGTCTGTCAGAAACACATTTTTGTCTTCTTATCATCATCTGTAGTAACTACGAGGACGCTTATGGTTATAGTCTTCACATTGTCTCTTTAATGTTTTATCCTCCCCCCTGTAAGTCAAGTTCAAACTCAATGGGTTTGAAAAATGACGTTTGAGGTCCAGGTTAGAAACAGAATATTCACCTGCACCAGATCTCGACGTGGTCGGAGTTTCAACAGAGGTTCACTGAGACGAATTGAGCACAGGCCGCCTCGTCCTTCGTATGAACATACACCGGCGCATCTGAAGTACGGAACGATAAACAACGGCTGAACAAAATATTACAAATTAAATAACCGTTTAGATTTACGTTACACACCTTAAACATCTATCTTGTTAATATCCGCACATGATCCTGCAGCCCCTGGCTAAATATATAAGAAGTATGCAACTGTAATATAATAAATAACATGACATAAATTAATTGCATCCATGTCAGTGAAAACAGCTGTTGGGCCTTATGGTTCTTTACGTAAGGTTCAACAGTGATATAACGTAGATTAATCATTCTGCACATAAAGTGAAGCGGAGATCTTTCTTGAATTAAAACTTACAGTGTCATTCGGGGGCTCCACTTGACTTCCACGCCAAATAATTTCCCCCAAAAGAACATGTCGTTAAATTGCAGGAACATAGCTCGAACATCAGGACTGGGATCAAGCGTCTCCCATGACTCGTCAACGATGGACATGGGCCTCTCAGGCTCGAAGGAAGAATAATATGGAGCTACCACGTCGCCACTGTGATCGACTTTCCTTTTCTTACTAACCGGGTCAACATTCAAATCGACGACATCCGACGAGGACGTGGAAGCCTCATAATTGAATTGTTCCTGCAGCTGAACAGCTAGCAAAAAATCTTCATCCATCACCAAAGCTTATTGACTGTCTAATGTCACCAAAAGAGGACATGTACTGTGGCTGGCTACTGTTACAGCTGCCTAGCTACCTACCAGACATGCTAGCGTGCTAACTTACTTCCATTCAGGTTATGTCACCGCCGGACGCTTAGCTTGCTACTAAGCTACGTTACATCAGAAGCTGTTAGTTACGCAAAGCTGTTAGTTACGCAAAGCTGTCATTGTCAATGTGTAACGTTAGTGAGGAGCTCACTACAATTTCAGAATATTTCAACTATGCCTTCTTACAACATAAATGGCCACTAAAAACATTAAAACAAGGGGGTATTCAATTATTCAATATCCCCTTCAAAGCAAGCTAAAGAACTTTGTTATTTCCTGTTCACATCATAATGCGCGGTTTCATTTCTGTGGTGTTAAGAAGCATTATGGGACCGTTAGTATTGTTTGGGAGTGTCCTGCCGTGCTTCAGAGTCACTGATCCTGTCCGTATAAGGATGGGATATTACATAGCATATGCACCAACTTGGATGGACATCCGCATGATATAAATATCTCTATGACGTCTTCAAGTTAAAACCCTTTTTTTGTTGTCCAGTTATTGCATTACTCGGGATTACTGACTTGGGCACAACAATCGATTGTTTAGAAAAAGCACAAAAGTGAATATTATTGAGCACAATATTTTCGAAATGAATAGAAACACGTACAAATAACTTAACTGGAATACAGTTTTATTTCTTCTAGCTAAAGGTTAGCTAGATCCTTCATTTTAGTAGGTAGGACATTGTTTGGCCACCCATTTTCAAATCCCGTGATGTCAAAGGGAGTTGGCTTTCCGGTTAGCAAAATAGCTATTTGGTTAGCTAGAAAGCCGTAGCTGGTTATCTATCTACTTATTTCATATTTTAGTCGAAGAACAAATACATTCTATAAAGCGAGCAAGAGCACCGAACGCGAAAGATGGCAGACACCGCAAACCGGCTGCGTAAACAGCTAGAATCGGCTAATTTCGACCCACAGAATTATGTCAAACATCTTTCACAACAATCTGATGGCGACAGAGATTTGCAGGAACACCGTCAAAAAATTCAGACACTGGCTGATGAGACTGCTCAAAACCTAAAGAAAAATGTGTATAAGAATTACAGGCAATTTATCGAAACTGCAAAAGAAATCTCATATTTGGAGAGCGAAATGTACCAGCTGAGCCACATCTTAACGGAACAGAAAAGTATTATGGAGAGCATAACTCAGTCCCTGCTCTCAACTGATAAAGACGAAACTGCAAAGGAAATGCTTGCTGCTTTCCCAAAAGAAACGGAAGAAGTGAAGCAGAGAACACTTACAACTCTGCTGGAAAAAGTAGAGGGATGTAAAAACATTATGGAGACCCCTGGCAGGTATTTGGTGTACAACGGTGACTTGTTAGAGTATGATGTTGACAATATGTCGCAGATCCAAAAGGTGCACGCTTTCCTGATGAACGACTGCCTCCTTATTGCCACCTGGCTACCAAACCGCCGTGGTGCTGTGAAGTATAAGTACAACGCCCTGTATGACCTGGAGAGCTTTGCCATTGTCAACGTAAAGGACAACCCTCCAATGAAAGACATGTTTAAAATCCTCATGTTTCCCGATAGTCGCATTTTCCAGGCGGAGAACAGCAAGATCAAGAAGGAGTGGCTGGAGATCCTCGATGAAACCAAGAAAAACAAAGTGGTGAAGGAGAGACACAAGAAAGAGGAAGAGGTGCCAAACTCACCGGTGCGGCCGGAGGTCTCCAACAACCCCTTCGACGTGGAGGACGAGCCCCTGAGCTCGGAGGAAGTGGTGGACCTGAGCTTGGAGTGGATACAGGAGCTTCCCGAAGACCTCGACGTGTGCATCGCTCAGCGGGACTTCGAGGGCGCCGTGGACCTTTTGGACAAGCTGCACGAGTACCTGAAGGAGCAGCCCGTGAGCCCGCGCGTGAAGGAGCTGAGGGGCAAAGTGGAGGAGCGCGTGCGGCAGCTGACGGAGGTGCTGGTGTTCGAGCTCTCCCCTGACCGCTCGCTGCGCGGCGGGCCCAAGGCCACCCGACGGGCCGTCTCGCAGCTCGTCCGCCTGGGCCAGTCCACCAAGGCCTGCGAGCTCTTCCTGAAGAACCGGGCGGCCGCCGTGCAGACGGCCATCCGGCAGCTGCGCATCGAGGGGGCCACCCTGCTCTACATCCACAAGCTCTGCAACATCTTCTTCACCAGCCTGCTGGAGACCGCCAAGGAGTTTGAGATGGACTTTGCCGGCAACACCGGCTGCTACTCGGCGTTCGTGGTGTGGTCGCGCGCGACCATGAAGATGTTCGTCGACGCCTTCAGCAAGCAGGTGTTCGACAGCAAGGAGAGCCTGTCGACCGCCGCGGAGTGCGTCAAAGTGGCGAAGGAGCACTGCAAGCAGCTGAACGAGATAGGCCTGGACCTCACCTTCACTCTGCAATCCCTGCTGGTGAAGGACATCAAGGCGGCCCTTCAGAGCTACAAGGAGATCATCATCGAGGCCACCAAGCACCGCAACTCGGAGGAGATGTGGCGCAAGATGAACCTGATGACCCCCGAGGCGCTGGCCAAGCTGAAGGACGAGATGCGCGGCTGCGGGGTGGGCAGCTTCGACCAGTACACGGGCGACGACTGCTGGGTCAACCTCAGCTACACGGTGGTGGCCTTCACCAAGCAGATGATGGCGTTCCTGGAGGAGGGCCTGAAGCTCTACTTCCCAGAGCTGCACATGGTGCTCCTGGAGAGCCTGCGGGAGATCATCCTGGTGGCGGTGCAGCACGTGGACTACAGCCTGCGCTGCGAGCAGGAGGCCGAGAAGAAGGCGTTCATCCTCCAGAACGCCTCCTTCCTGCACGAAACCGTTCTCCCCGTGGTGGAGAAGAGGTTTGAAGAAGGCGTGGGGAAGCCTGCCAAGCAGCTGCAGGACCTGAGGAAGAGTTCTCGGTACCTGCGCGTCAACCCCGACAGCACCACGTCCATGGTGTAAAAAGGAAGGTGCCTGTGGACCGTTTCAGGAAATTTCACCTACTTTTTTATTGTGTTGTTAGAGGCGTGAAGGAAAGCAGACTTTGTTCTTGGGAAAAAAATGGCAAATTTTCCTTTTTGTTCCAGTTTGTTCTGTAGTTTTTACTGTTCTCGGCTCTTTGTTGTTAAAATAGCCATTAAAAACGTGTGTCATGTCAACATGTTTGTGTTTTTTCCCCCTCTGTAGAGTTTTAGAACCATAATAATTGAGTGCGCAGAAAGTGACTGTTGGAAAGAACTAAAACTGGAAGTGAACTAGTGTATGTAATAAGATTCAAAAATCCAAAAGATTCGCACTGAATTCATGCCAAGGTCTCCTTTTCCCTTGGTAATTGCTCTTATGGGAGTAAACTATGTATTTTAATCATGTTGGCTGAATATTAGAGCAATCTGTTATAGAAGACCCTTTTGGTAAGTCCGCCGTAAACTCTGTCCTACATAATATTTAATATTATAATACTGAGTGCTTTCTGAATATATGAAAGACTTGATGAGGATGCAAAAATGCTTCCCAAAATAGTTGAGACTTGACTAATTGATTGTGCCAAGTATTTGATTGTGTACATACATTTAAAATTGAGCATGATCACATATGCATAGTATGTCAGGCATAAATTGAAACATTATTTTATGAATCAAGTTTAGACTTTGCTTAAACAAATGTTCAATTATGGAAGAATTTATGTGTAAATAAATAAATAAAATAATTTTCTGACTGTTGACTTTTTTATTTCAGCTGAAAATGACAAACTACAAATTGTTGAAGTAATCTATTAGGAAGCACAATGGAAAACCATAATTTCCTGTTTTATCATTTCTGAAGATTATTAATAGTTTCAACTGATTAATGTTTGTGCTTTTTCACGAGTTGCAGGGAAAAAAAGAACACATCGAAATGAACCTGTCCAACTTATCTGAGCCAACTGCACTAGTAGAAATTCGAAACTGAAATTCTGTACTTGGTTATGTGTTGATTTTTTTGACTGTTCAATTTGGCTTCTACGTTTATAGAAGTATAGGCATCTCACTGCTGCTTTGGAAGCCTGCTAGTACAATATGGTTTATTTATTATAAGTAAAGTTGTGGGGAATCGCCTTAAAAAAATCCTCCTAATACAAATAGCAAAGATGCAATTTCAGGCCAAATACTATATTCTGTTTCATGACTGAGATTATGTTTTTTGTTTTTCACTTTGTGATGAAGATGCCAGGCAGTTTCCTGGGGATTGGGTAAATGGCCTTCGTTTGTCTAGGTAAACACTGGCCTGACGTCTGAGTTTGCGTTCTCACAGTGAGGCCTGCCGGCCGCGGTGATTATGTGCAGATTCTCTTGATTCCTGTGCAATATGTTTCACGCGTCTCCATTTTCAGCTCGTGTTGACTCGCAGAGCCCGGTCTTGAGAAAGCGGGAGATAAAAGCACACCGCTGTCGACAAGGAGCCCTCTGGGAAGTGTGCATCTTGAGTTATTTCAATTCATCATTCCTTTCGTCTTTTATTGTTATAATCCAAGTCTACGCAACAAAAAAAAAAAAAAACACACACTTGATTAAATATTCACAAAGGGCCATTTAGCCTCCACTCTCTCTCTCTTTCAGTGTTGGTGTTGCTTTCCACATGGGGTTTCAGCAAGAATCCTGCTTTCAGGTGCAATGCCCCCTATAAGCTCTCATTTCTCCAGTCAAGGTTGTGAGAACATCTCCAGGGTTGGAATTAGTAATAAATTCAGAAACTAGCAGTATTACATGTAGGCCTACTTCAGTCAGACGACTCGCGATTGAATGAAACAATATTTTATTGAAATTGAATGTAAATGCAACTTTGACATCAAGGCTCTGCCTCCCTGTTTGCATAAGCAGAGGACAAAGTAGACGTGGATCATATGGATCATCCACACGTGGATGCTGGGGTGGCGGTGGGAGCGTGACGACTTCCCGAAAGGCGTACACGCAGGAGTAAGCGGGGCAAGTCAAGCGTGGGTATACCAGCAGCAGCTCCTGCGCCGGAGCGCACGGGAGAAGCACACGGACTAATGAGCAAAGCAAGGACAAAGTCCAAGTGCTTTTATTTATCAAGTGCACAGTATAACACAAGGTCATTCTGAATAATGAAATTCTTAGGACATGGCAAGCAACAACTACGTAGTGGGCATGAAAAATATTAAATTGTTAAAAAGATTCACAAATAAGGGCAAGAATAACAAAAATACACACAGCAGTAAAACACTAGCAGCAGTTCCAGAGTCAGTAAAGATGGGGGATATGGAGAGTAAGAATAAGAGTATAGAGTAGAGGTGCCGATGGATATGTACATTAAATTATGGTGATGTACATTGAATGTACATAGGAAGTGACTAGAGCTAAGGTTGGTGATTTAAATAGCCCTCCCATTTAAGGTGTAAGCATCATGTGAGCTGATGGCAATGGCCGTTTCTCGATTTGTCTGCCTGAGCTAGGTCCGCAAGCTTCGCTTCATCATTGTTTATATTGTTTATTGTAGTATGCCATATAAAAGCTAATTATTCCGCTGTATACCCAGCGACAATAAAATCACAAACCTGTTAATGGCACATACAGTTGAAGTTGGAAGTTTACATACACTTAGGTTGAAGTCATTAAAACTAATTTTTTTACCACTCCACAGATGTCACTTTAAGGGTTGTTTCTCCTGCCAAATTTTCCTATTGATCTCTATGGAAAAATAAGTCAGGAGAAGAAACCCTTCAAGTTATCCATCCATATCTACTGTATTTCTTGTGTCATGCACAAAGTAGATGTCCTAACTTGCCAACACTATAGTTTGCTAACATGAAATCTGTGGAGTGGTTAAATATGAGTTTTAATGACTTCAACCTAAGTGTATGTAAAGATAAAACCTGATGAGAAGGGGATTTTTAAAGATGTATTTTTATTGCTTTATTTTAATGTCTGAAGGGAGTAGTTAAATGCTCTTTAGTGAACTACCTAATAGTATTATTTTAATTAAATAAGTAACGATTTACTTTGTGGCTGTCTGCTTCAGATTTGACAGGGAATATTCACCAAAATCCAATAGATCCCCTGTTTTATTCACAGTTGAGTTCTGACACAAATTAATTTTCTTTTCCAGGTAAACCTCGAGACTAATCTCATAAGTAGATCTCAGAGCACCCAAAACCAATTGAAAAGAGGCTGCCTCACTGGATTTGAATTATACCCAGGTCGATAGGCACATGTTCGGGGACATGGCATCCTGATAGTTTAGCGATAGTGCCTTACGATGGTAGGATTCGGAACTATTAGTTCATTTTAAATTTACAGTAAGGACACAACTTATAAGACTGATGGGGTCTTCCTCGTTATTATCACAACCACAACTATCACCAGCACTATTAAATCTCGATCTTCTCATAGTTTTTCATACACCCCCTTAGCAAGGGGCAGAAGACCATAATTTCCATAATTAATAAAAGCATGGGTACTGACTTCTCTCAATATTCAATTAGTATGATCGAATGTTTATATAAGACATTAATATTAGAAACCTAAAGTAGACATTGTAAAATTACAGCTCATGTGCAAAATGTATAGTATAAATAATGGAAATTCTTGTTTTGGGGCCTTTCTTTGGTGTAATTTTCACATTCCTACTGCTAGTAATCTACAATCTCCCCCAGGAACTGATTTAAAAAAAAAAAAATTTTTTACATCTGCTAATGGCCATTTTAAATAGCCCATATTTTCTCATTTAAAAATTGGACAGCCAACTGATTATTACTTTTGTAAATAAATTACAAAATCAAATGTACTTTTATATTCATTGATCTACTTCGCCTTTATTTCCTCGTTATGCCCATTTCTGAATAATGTCTTTGAATAATATATTTTATGATAAACCGTAATTGTATCACGTACACTGGCAATGAATTGTATTCTATTTTATGTGTTTTGGCTACAGGTTTTAGGGATTATGGGACTTGTAGTTTACATTCCAATATTAGCAACGAGACAAAGTAGTCTGAAATCCAAAGACTCTCCACATGTATGGACTACAAGTCCAACAATCCCACTTTACATTGCGCCTGCGTACAGTGGGGAAGGGGAGCTGTCCGTATCAAATAGTGCTGGTGTGTTATCGTTGATCGGGGCTCTTGCGTTGTGAGTGTGTGAATTTTATGGACAAGATGGATGAAGAATTAAAATGCCCAGTTTGTGGCTCTTTATTCAAGGATCCCATCATTCTACCTTGTTCTCATAATGTTTGCTTGGCTTGCGCCCGGAACATCATTGTACAGACCCCAGAGGGCGAAACACCTCCGCATAGCCGTGCCTCCGGGAACTCAGATTACGATTATCTCGATATGGACAAAATGAGCATGTATAGCGAAACGGACAGCGGCTATGGATCATACACGCCGTGCCTGAAGTCTCCAAACGGGGTAAGGGTGTTTCCTCCGGCTATGGTGCACCGTCATTGCTCCATCACCTGCCCCCTTTGTCATCGCAGCGTCTCTCTGGACGAGCGGGGGCTAAGGGGCTTCCCACGTAACCGACTGCTGGAGGCAATCGTCTCACGCTATCAGCAGAACCGATCTGTGGCGGTGAAATGCCAGTTGTGTGACCGCAACCCGGTCGAAGCCACCGTGATGTGCGAACAGTGCGACGTATTCTACTGTACACCCTGTCAGCAGCGATGCCACCCTTCCCGTGGACCACTGGCTAAGCATCGATTGGTACCTCCGACGCAAGTGGCCGGCGCGAGCCAGCAGCATCCGGCAGCGACCGCTCGCAAGCTGGCAACATGTGCAGACCACGACGTGGAGAACTACAGCATGTACTGCGTCAATTGCAAAATCCCGGTCTGCTTCCAATGCGTGGAGGAGGGCAAGCACGGGAAACACGATGTCAAACCTCTTGGTGCCATGTGGAAACAGCACAAGGTAAGGACGGTGGGAGGTGGGAACTGCATATGTCGTTGCAATTGCAGTTCATTTGGAAGGACACCTATTTAAGCAAAGTTGCCCCATATTTACATTGTTGTGCTGTTTTCAGTCTTAGGGCCAACACCAATTAAAACTTTTGTGCAAGAGACCACAAAAACACATTCCTGTAGGCTAAGGCTACAATATGTTGGATAGTGTGTTGCTGCCTCTACTCAAGATGGAACATGCTCTCGGCTTTGAGGTTTTAATCTAAAATGAATGAATGGGTTTGTTTTTTTGATTTAATCTGCCCCATGGATTCAACCACTTCAAACTATAGGCTGATGAGGATGTTCTGACCGATGCTAAGTTAATACGCACAACAAACATTGTTCACTTTTAACCCAAAACATGAATTTTACAGATTAAACTAATTAATAAATAGCTGTAAACATAAAATGTGGGTTCTTTAACAAACGCAAATATAGTCACTGTGCATTAAAATTGACGTGTTGTCTCATTATCAATCTTCTATTTGGTTCGCATGCGTTCACTCGCATACATCTGCTGGCCGTACAGTGGGAATACTTCCTATGAAGGCAAGAGTTTACCTTCACCACCCTGTCCCGCAAATGGACCATGAAAATTCACACACAAGGAAGCACGATAAATAAATAATGCCCAGCATGAATGAGAGAATCAGAGGCACACAGTGTATACTTTCGCCTGTGCATAATGTGATCAGTGGAGCCCCACCTTGTCACCCAGTTTGTTCTGTGTTTAATGAAAGGGAACGTGTATTGACCGCAGGAGTGGAATGGGATAAGGGAGTAGAGCATGGCGTGCTGCAGAGAGAGAGAGAGATAGATAGAGAGATAGAGAGAGAGAGAGAGAGAGAGAGAGAGGTTTTGTGGATCCATGTGACTGAACAGGATGTGACAGTGCTAGGAGGAACAGATAAATAAATCTATAAGGCCATTCTTTTGGCAGGTCACTTCAGAGCACTTCACGCTAGGCCCACGTGTTTCAAGTGGACACTTTGTATCATAGTACTTATCATTATCTTCAACATGAAACCCCGTCAAATTCAATCCTATTTAAGGCTTGCAATAGTTTTATACAGATATGCTGCCTTTATAATTGGTCCTTTTCTCCATCTCGCCGTTCATATATGGCAAAAGAGGTCATTGCACACCCCAGGTTGCCTTTGTTGCGAATACATTGGAAAATATCTTTTTTATTACAGTCATGTGGTGCCCATGGCAACGAGAAAGAGAAAAGAAAATGCATTAAATTTCATATCCCACCTTTTTGGTGGCCCAGTGCCACCACCTACGGTTATGGTTTTCTGCAGGTTATCCGGGATTAACTGGAGCCTGAGAAGGCCCCACACAATGGCAATAATCAGTGGTGCACTTCAGGCAGTGCAGTTCTGCATGTGCCCTCAGATGGCATGCTTGGTATTTTTTATCGTCCATTTTATTGTGTGATTTGCATATGGTGTTAAGCGGCTGAAAGACGGGTAAATTGAACAGACACGATGATCTGACTGCTAGCGCTTGTTGCCTCGTTAGGGAAAAGTGTCCCTCCGTGGAGTGTTTCATTGTCACAGATGGATGCTGGCTTCGAGGTAATAGTCATCTCTATTGTGAAGATCTGTCATGCAGATAGTGGAGTTCCAGGCCATATAAGGAGAAACCGGTGGAACGGACCCAAATTCAGACTGACTCACTGTATTTGACCCGTAGCCACTGCGACCGAGTTGACAATGTTTTTTTTTCAGGGTGTTGGAGTGCGTAAGGGCTTCGGGCCACTTTAAAAGACCAAAGGCTTGTCATACAGGCTATTTTCTTTTGCTGACGAAATCACAGTTTGCTGGTATTCTAGCTCAGCATCACATGTTTTTTTTTTGTTGGGTCCTCAAAATGAGAGCTTTGGCAGTCCCCAACAGTTGTGTTGGACTGCCAAAATCCTCTCATTTTATATTCATATCAATACTGGAAACTGTGAGGTCCTGACTAGGAGATCCAGTTACAGCACAGGGCAAGCATAATCTCATTACAGATTGTGCTTTGACTGACGAGAAGTTTCTGTTACCTGAGGCATGGGAAGCCTTAACCAGGAGTTACAAACAGCTCTCGATGTTACACAGCAGGGGACATACAGAATGTAGGTTAATGTATCTGTGTACTATGGGCACAAGTGTGCATGTTCCATAATGAGTTGACTGAGGCATGGGCACTTCTCTTTTGCCCAGATCTTAATGGCTCAGTGATAGGCTTAGCTTGCTGTTTCCAGTCAAGTGATAACCAGGGCTGGCGATCTTAGATTCCTACATTTTTTTGAGTATGCTCGATGAGAGGCCCCAAAGGATCTTTCTCACCTCAATCGAGACTTGAATTTGTCCACATTTCCACTCCATCTCCATGGATACCCCAAGTGGCTAATACTTGAATAATCCACAGGACAACAAGCCCAAGTGGCAATATTAGTGATTGCGAAGGTATTGCTTTGATTGGTACTTTTCTTACTAACACTGCTTTGAGTGCAATGTTAAACAATTAAGGTGATATTAAGAATGTGCTTTTGGCAAGTTGTGCCGTTGGTACAAATAGCTACCGGCTAGTAAGTGTTGCCAAACCGCATATCTCACCATCTCCCACGAATCACCTTACTCCTCCGTCATCCCCCTATGATGTCTCAAATAACCTGTTTTTCAAGGAAGGAAAACAGGCAGACATTCCTACGCTGCCCTTACCTATGGATTTGAGTCTTCTGGGTGTCGTCATTCTCATCCAGTTTTATTACAAGTCATTGGCCTTGTGTTCTGCATATGCATACATTTATTAATGGGGCAAAACCTATCAATATTTTATGGGTTGTTAAGGGACTGCCTTTAAGTATACAGTATAAAGTGGTTAATTATAATCACACGTACAGGTTTTACACTGACAGCAAGTGTACTGTTTGTGTAGACCTCTTTAATTCGGTCGCTTGGGTCTCCACACGTTGTGATTCATACACTGTTTCAGTTACTCATGCATGCCTACATACACCAGAAATACACATTGCTTGAGGCAAAATGTACCCACACCTAGAGAAGACCTCAATAAATTGGAGAGACAGAGAGAGAGAGTGATGATGTGAGAGAGAGAGGACATGAGAGAGAGAGAGTGAGAGAGAGAGAGAGAGAGAGAGAGAGAGAGAGAGAGAGAGAGAGAGAGATTGGTTCAGATTTGGTCCAGATGTGCAACGTTAATAGCACAGCTGCAGAGTGTTTAGGAGTGGGATGTTAGATGTGGGATTCTCTGACCCACTCCTCCTGGCAGATCCCCAAGGACTCACTAGAATCAAGGTCATCGCTGTGATCAACGCGGATTTGGATTGTTTTACGCAACCGGGCCTGAATCCCTGGATCCCTGGACCCTGTCCTAAAAATTACTTTTGCCAGCCAGCCATCTTGACATGCAGTGAACACACTGCCCAGATACCTCCATACCTATTATTACAGCTTGATCTGCTTCATATTGTTTTCTATTTCTACTTGGTGGCAGTAATGTGGTCTCGTCAAGCCAGATATTGAGGCTGTTTTCCATCGCTGTTGGTGCCTGGTGTGGGAGTCTATCACTGTTAGCAGGAGGCTACTCCACATGGAAACTGATGGAGTGTCCAACTGTAGTCCTGCAGGGGAGCCCATCTGCTTTCCATTCATGTTCTTAATTACCCAGTAGAACTACATAGTATCTCACCACGATACAATTACAGCACCTTTTCATCAGACTCATTAAAGCGGATCAAAATGAGGCCCCTTGACACCAAGATCAAAGCTGGATGGAAATACAAAAAGGTTGATGTTTAATTAACGTTCAACCAGATGTGATTAATGTTCCCCCTTAAATAAATCATCAAATGAATCAAATTAATGACAATAAAAATGTTTTGAGTCAATGAATTCCCCTCCGTCTGCGAGCCCGTCACATAGCAGGACCCACTGCGTGTCTGTTCCGACGATCTCGCCGAGTATCGCCGACCAGAGTCGGGTGGCCCAAGCATCCCATTGTCTGGTCTGAGAAGGGAAATCACTCATCCGCTCGTTAGAGATGCGGCCAGCTTGCCGGTCCAGATGGCGCATTAAGGGACCGGGGAGGGCTGGCTTGATTTAGGATCCTCCTGATATTTCACGGCTCAGTGAAGTCCAGAGAAGGCGGAGCAGGTGTGAACAGGAACGGAACGGGACGGGGGGGACAGGGGGGGACGGGCCAGATCGATCACAGCAGCGTCTGTGTTTATGATCATTAGGCATCACCAAACAGTGTCTGTGTCGAGCAGATTTAGTGAAAGATAATACACACACACAAACCACTACTTAGGTTTAGCACAGGCCATAATTTTCTCAGACGAGTTTAAGTAAGAGAAGGCTCCTATTGGCTTCCTGCGGACATTCTTCAGTGTGTGGGTGGACTGCAATGAAAATGATCATTAATGGTCACTGAACCATTATCCACGATGATCACATGTCCTGTATATCTCTCTTTATAGTCTGTATCAGCGAAGTGAAAGAGGGAGAGAGAGAGAGAGAGAAGGGGGGGGGGGTGAAATGGCAAAAAAATAGAATCACAGATACGTACTTTGGGCTGCAATTTAACCGTCGGGAGGTTTATTGTCATCTCTCAATATTTTACAGTGTCAGCTTTCTCAAGCTCTGAGCGGAGTGTCCGACAAAGCCAAGGACGCCAAAGAATTTCTGGTTCAGTTGAAGAACATGCTTCAGCAGATACAGGTAATACACTGCTCTAATTGCCTGCGCGATGCTTAACTGCATAATTAGTCTTTGATAGAATGAATCCCAATGACAGTCGTAATAAAGCATGAAGTACAAGTTTCATGGGCGTGAGTGTGACCAATGGAGTGGAGTTGAAAAGTAAAGGTCCATTTTATTTGTAACCAAAGCCACATTGAATGTTCGCATGACCTAAACATTGATGGACGTTTATTATTAGCTAATGTTCTGGATTTAAACACATTAACACACTTTAATAAAATAATCTGTATCCATGGTTTTAGTTTTATTATTATCATTAATATGGCCATTTACTTTTGCTTGGTCAAAATCAATTTGCATAAAATTTTACCTATTTGACCTATTTTTTATATCTTCTACATCATCATTATTGTTGTACAAATGCAAGGGTATATTCAGCTCCCCGCCTGCTCTAACATCACAATTTAAAGCCAGTGATCAGGATGAAAGAAACAGAGCCACACAGAAGTAGACTTTATAGTATGTCACTTCCCCATAATCGTTATGTTGTGTGGCAAACTCATGGGATTGTGCCGATGGGCTTTCATTTTTGGACTAGCAGTACATCTAAAGCACTTCTTACTGCCCAGAAGGCAAAATGAATGTGTTTGGGTCCACGCTTACAGCTGAAGCTGGGATGAGACAGTATGCCCGTATTACTGTACTAGTCTCCTGGGACACATAGACAATTTAGACTTTTATAATCTTACTGTGCTGCCATATCCCATCAGCTCTGGCAATGCACTTATAAAGGCTTTTATTCTAGTTTGATGGAATCTGTTTAGTGTAAAACACAGCCCTGCTCTGAAATGTCTCAACGCTGCCTTCATCCGTGGCTTTGAAGAGCCTATTCTGCGAGATTGGACCTTCGGTGCTCCGTTCCTTATCTACTTCCGCATGAATTATCGATTTTACCGCGGCAACGAAGATTTAGAGGCCGTCGCGCCGGTGTTAGCGGCTGACGAGCGCCGTCCTCGCCAGTCGCCTCCGTCCGGCGTCGTCGGGCGCGCTGACCCGTCTCCGTGTCCTTGGCAGGAGAACGGGGTGGAGTTCGAGGCCTGCCTGGTGGCTCAGTGCGACGCACTCATCGATGCGCTCACGAGACAGAAAGCCAAGCTCCTCACCAAGGTCACCAAGGAGCGCGAGTACAAGCTGAAGGTAGGTCTTTGTGCTTGAACAGGCCAGATGCTCAGACAACTGAATATGTATGCATGCCTATCCACTCTGCCCTTCAGTATTCTGTACATATTCAAATAAACTGATAATAATTAATATACATAATTAACTATATGTGTATTATATACATATCATATATACTGTAATATATAGTAAAGATGGCTATTTGCTGCTACATTATGGGAAGGATGTGCTTTGTCTTGTCTGTTCTGTAGTGATTTCGATGATGTTTCTGTATGCACTTATTGTACGTCACTTTGGATAAAATCGTCTGATAAATGACTGTAATGTAATGTAATGCATTTGTAAAGATGGGTTCCTCTAAGTAGCAAATGGTCAGACATAAACAAAAAGGGTTTCTCCCTTCGTTAATACTGAGAGCGGTCCATGAGAGTGTCCCTTCCTCCATTTTGTATTTTGATTTCCGTGGCCAGTTCTGGGCCCCTCCCTCTCAGTGGATCCCCCGGCCCGGGACGAGGCACATAATGTGGGCAGGATTAAGCCCTCCGCGGATCACATGGACCCGTGCCCGGCTCAACGTGCCGGCTGGGCGGATTGGGGCCCCGGAGAACAGCTGCTGTCATTAACAGGGCTGGAGAGGAAAGCTGAAAAGGGCTTCCACAACATGATAATAATAGCCAGCTCATCAAAGTTGTTTTCCAAAAAAGAGATTACCTCAGCAACATTGAACGCGTATCGTTTTTTAAAGTTAAAGGCATCAAAAATAGGAAAAGGATGGCAATGTAAACAAAGTACTATACATTTGCATGGTGACTTTCACTTAGGTCCAGTATAAACCCAGAAATATGTTGCCTGGCTGCCATCGTCAGGTTGACTAGGTTTATAGATGATGGGGTTTTGCTTCACTCATCTCACAGTGTGAAAATCTCAGAAACTGTGACCAAAATAGCAAATAGCTAACAGTTTATCAAACAAAATGGTCAAAGGATGACATTTGATTCATCTGGTTTAATGGTGTGTAGTGTTATGATTGCGTCGGCCTGACAGTGACTGTCATTTTCTACTAGAATTCATTTTTTACGAGTCAGTAGTCTGTCAGGAGTGTTTATCTCTGGCTTCCTTTTCGCCACATAACAGTTCACTTTCTGCAGGGGGTGGGAAATGAAATTTTGTGTGGCTTTACGAGCGCCCATCCCCAACATAATTCATATGACATAAAGAAAAACTCATTTCTGGTGCTGGTGTGCGGCATGAGCAGAGGATTATTTCACCTGCAAACCATAATGGCACCTATAATTATAACCATAATGGTATTCTGTTCATTGTTGGCTATGCCCATGCACAAACTGAATATACTGCAATATATGTTAAATACGCAGTCTTCTTGTAAAATATAGCGATACGCTTACATTAAAAAATATAGTGCAATAATTGAAAGCAGAAATAATTAGTATACGTATTTCCCATATTTTGTGAAACTTGGGGAAAATCTATAAAATACATTGTATTTGAATATATTGACACTATATTCCATTTTCTTAAGGACAAAGTTTTGTTTCAGAAGAATGTCAGTCATCATGCACCATTACTTGGAACTCCTTGAATGCTATTACTTGAATTCATTGAAAACCTGAATTTCTGCCTTGTTTAGTCGAGCTTTTTCAATTGTGACGTTTGTGACGTTTGTGAGTAGTGCTTTTTGATGTGATGTTGACACCTCATCGTCACGCTTTATTATAGAGATATCAAGGTTCAGAAATTCCCATGATTGCGCTAATTGGCTAAACAAATTACTTTTGCAGGGGGGTGGGGGGTGGGAGGAAGGTTTGGGACTGAAGATATTGTTGTTGACAGGGTGTGGAGGGGGGGGTTTGATTGATATGTGTGACATTTTATGAACGGGGGCATGTGAGCGTGAGATTACTCTTAATCTATGAGACTAACGCGTGATGTGTGAGACTTGAGGTCTCTGTTATTACAGTGGGAAATAAACAATTAAAAGGCTAAAAGTTGCCAAGTTCCACTTTTTCTTCTGCAACAGTGTGGGCATTGGCACAGGGGTCACAACGAAAAAGTCCTGCCATGCGTTTCTCCCACCCAAGAACTCAGCCAGCTGATTTCACTAATTAGCTCTACCTCCTGGCTGAAGAACTGTGCTAATTAGCAAATCCAGGTGACTGGAACAAAATACTGGGGTGGATTTTTACTTTCTGAACCTGGATTTTACGCCTCTGGGCATTGGTGTATTTATTATTCTAAGAGGCCAGTGCCTGCGGTTCTTATCGTTTTGAGAGAAAAAGGCTTTTTCCAAAATTTTGAGAAGTGCAGTGTCTTTTAGGCTCATCTATAAGTGTATTACTAGCAATCTTGAAGCTTCCTGAGGCTGGGAGCTCCTTGTGTTTAAATGTCCTTTGGCGGTACGCAACTAGCGGGACGCTTGCTTTGATATCTGCCTCAATGTCCTCTCCGGACGCTCCCTCATTTTAGGCTGTTTTCTGTATTCCTTTGAATTTGGGGGTTTGGGGGCATTGATGGCGTCAGGGAGTCACGTCGGTTGATTGTGTCGGTTTTACAGGTGGTACGCGACCAGATCACTCACTGCACCATGAAGCTGCGTCAGACCACGGGAATGATGGAGTACTGTCTGGAGGTGATCAAAGAGAACGATCCCAGCGGCTTCCTCCAGGTACGGAGACGGCAGACCCCTCCCGTCCCATTTTCTCTATGACTCACACTGCAATTACCGCTAGTGCCAGCGCCTGCAACCTTTGAATGAACCGAAGCAGTATCGATCAAATATTTACAATGACTTCACTGTTAGTTGCCCTCACGTTTTTTTTCCGAACGCGAATGACCGATTGAAGTAGTGCTTGCGCTGACATGTTCATGAATAATGAAATATGATACATAATGGATGGTCATCGGGTACACCATTTTACTACAAATTTTACATGTTGTGTTCTGTCGTTTTATTATGAATGACATGCATTCACTGCCTTCATTACAGATGCTGCCTCGCTGAATGCTGAAAATTGATACATTTTGCAGTTTATTTTTGACCCACAAAAATGTGTACTCGTGACGTTCCTGTTAAAAAAACTTAATTTCTTTCCTAAAATAAAAACTAGGAAAGCAAGGAATCAGTGGGGGAAAGGTATCTGTTTCCGGTGAGAGTAAAGAGAGTGGGGAGAATGAAGGCACAGAAACAAGCTGAAATCATGTCCAAGAGTGACCACGGGGGTTACGATAGTCTCTCGTCCCCAGATTTCTGACGCCCTGATCAAGCGGGTGCAGTCGTCCCAAGACCAGTGGGTGAAGGGGGCGCTGGAGGCCAAGGTCGGCCCCGAATTTGACCTGACCCTGAACACCGACCCTCTGCTGCAGGCCATTCACCAGCTGGACTTCATTCAGGCTAAAGGTGAGAGTCTTACTCTGGCATGTCCTGTTCATTCATTCAGGACTCAGAGGCCAGGGGCCTGTATTATGAAGCAGGATTACTGAGTTAGCTGGATAACTGCACTGAGTAAAACCTGGAACAGCTCTTTTTACTTCAGTTCATGTTCCAGATTTGGGAGGGTTCCGGGTTTTACTCAGTGCAGTTATCCAGCTAACTCCAGCTAAATCCTGCTTCGTAATACAGGCCCGAGGAGTCACGTTGGCTCAATTGGAGCGTGCTTAGCTGGAGTTTAAACCTCAGGTTTAAACCACTAGACCACAGACCTACATTACAACTGGAACAGCTATCCAAATCCATAAAATAAGGCGGGTTAGCTGTTGCAGTTCTGTGGTCTTAAACTTGACGTTTAAACCTCAGCTAAGCACACTGCAACTGACCCGAGTTTTGGCGACTTTTTACTTTGATCTCTTTTGTAAACTAAACCAGGGATGGGCTATTCTAGTCTGTGAGAGCGTCAGCATCTGCTGCTCTTTATTCTGCCAATACGCTAGTTGATTTTGATAGAAAGCCAGCTTACCTGGAGGCCCAAGTGGTCATCAGTTACCAGTTTAAATGTCCTAAAGCGCTGTAGTTACCCATCCACTAGTTAACCTAGCTCATAGCGCATGGCGATGAAGGAAACTACATGTAAACCGTGTCGATGTTTATTAGTCTTAGTGTGACACTGATTATTTGCTGACCATGTTCAGCTTGCTCTTGTCCCTGTACGCATGATATGTCTTGTGTTTCTGCATATCAATGTTATGTATCCATTTGTATCTTTAATCGCTAGCTATCGATAGCTTAAAATGGGCATACACCAGAGTATAGAAATGTAACATCTGACGTGCATTCATTTGACATTGAACATGCAAACCTGTTTTACCAAGGGCGATGTCTATGCTGCTTAAATTATATCACTAATCTCTAGTTCCAATGGTGCACCTGTCTCTTGTGCTGCATGTGTCAGCAGGACTGAATCTGTGCTAAATGTTTTGGCAGAAGGGTAGTGTTGTTTTGTGAAGCTGGCCAGAAATGTCTCATTGGTTCACAATAAATACTTAATTGACACGAGCAAGTCCAATTACACTGAGCACCTGACCAGAACAAACGCCTCGCCTGGAACAATTTTGGCATGTTTATGCGCCCATACACAGTGGTAATGTGTTCAAGTCAATCCGAGGAGACTATTCTCTCCTTAGCTTTACAGAAATGTAACATTACATGTATGTAATGAACATATACAATATGTGTGTGCTTTAACTAGCTACATACTGTATATTAGACGTGAGCCATTTTATTTCATGTGAAATCACTTTTTTTTTTGGTCAAGGTTGCTCTAAATCTACTGTGACTCATGATCTGAATTTCAAGAGAGCACATCAATTCACAGCTAGACATTACATTGCATACATAAAAACTAAACATATATATTTTTATTTTTCCCGTATTTTTAAATCTTGAGAATTCTCATTCCAGGAGAAAAATATACTGTAAAAATTGCCTTCAGCTACTGGCTACGATGGGATAGAGCTAAAGAGCCTTCTGTGCAACACATGTACGCATTTTAGCAATCTGTTGCCAAGGAGAGTCGGCTGAGGATTAAAGAGAGTAAATCTGGAGGATCTAAGCCCAAAGATAATATAACAAAGATGGCACTAACAGAGAAACTATATGACGCCCGATAGTGTAATTAACATTTTGAAAAACTGTTCACAAAGTGGCACAGGACGCGATATTTGATGCAATATCATGTTTCAGATTTTCAGGAGACTCCGTTATTGAAACAAAAGCATGCAGGTGGACAGAGAGTGACGGAAAGCGCAGGAGGTATTTCACAGCTGCCACAATTACACGCTCCCTTCAGTTTTCCACATGAGAGTCAACGGCTCGTACGCTGTCATGCTAACGGGGCTAAACGGTGTTATGAAAAGTGCTCTGCTCCCTTGCATGTCTCTGCACGTATCACATTCAATTTCTCACGTTCCCGGACGCGGAAAAGCCCGTCTCACTTTCCGGGGGGCCGCCGCGCTCGGCGCGTTGTCTTTCAGCGGAGGGCCTGGCCGTGCCACCCGCGCCCCTGCTGCAGCTGGAAAAATGCTGCACCCGAAACAACAGCGCCACCCTGGCTTGGAGGGTAACTGCAGGTACCAGCGTCCCCATCGAAGCCTACGTGCTGGAGCTGGACGACGGCAATGGCGGCCAGTACAGGGTGAGCACTTCCTCATCTTTAGAGCTATGTCTGGTGTTTCTCGGTTACAACAGCAGAATGGTATCTCATTAGTATGCATAAGCTAGGGCTGTGATAGGCCGAAAACATCACGTGTGAGGGTAGTAGGATATGACGTCACGCTAGGGTTGCCAACCGTCCCTTGAAATAAGGGACGATCCCTTATCAGTTCAATAAGGGTCTTTTATTGTCCAAATAAGGGACGATCCCTTATTTCAAGGGACGGTTGGCAACCCTACGTCACGCGTCCCACTGCTTTTCTTGGCAAGACACGCCCTGCATAGCATTCAAGCGCTAGGATTGGCCAGGCGTCCATGCTCACACCTCGGGGTAAAGACGTGGTTCGAAGGGAGCACACAAACCGGAATGTACTACAAAGTCATAACCAAGATATATGTTGAATTCAAAGACCCCCTGGTTTTTGTGAGTTTGTGATTCCCGTACCCCACCCACAACCCCTAAACATAACCTCACAGGAGTTCACGTAACTCGGGCTCATGCCCGAACTGTTAAGATAGTGGCATTTCCGGTACCCTGTTTCTCGGTTACAACAGTAAAGGTGTTGTAGGAAGCCGTGTTGTCGGCCTTCTTTAACGCAAAACAACAGTTCATCACTAGTGGAGCTGAAATATATCCAAGATTCTGTAGACTAACCAGATGGTCAACTCTGTATTCTTACCATGGAAAGTTCTGGCTCTCCGCCTTTTGTCTTTGAAGCTGAATTGTTCCCATTTTATTCGTCTTATAAACGTTCAAGATGGGGCATGACCAAAAGTGCTGCTGCCAATGGGTGTACTGTAATATATCACTGGAAACTAAGTTGAGAAGACATAAGGTATCCAGGACCAGGCCATATGGTTGCCAAAGCTGAATATTTTTGCCATATGCTGCATACTGGTTTTTAGACCGCAGAAGCAGCCTCTCTTTTCTGGCGTGCCTTCGTCGTTTATGTAGCGTGCATTATGCCGGTCGCACGTGTGATTCCCAGGAGGTGTACGTCGGACAGGAGACCGTGTGCACAGTGGACGGGCTCCACTTCAACAGCTCCTACAATGCGCGAGTCAAAGCCTACAACTCCGTGGGAGTGGGACCCTACAGCAAGACCGTCGTCCTGAAGACGTCCGACGGTGAGTCACTTGCACCCCCGTGAGGTCCGAACGGGGAGCGGGGCCTCGTCCTTCGTGGGGGAAGTTGGGACGGGGGGTTTTCAAACAAAACCTGGGAATATTAAATCTTAATTAATGCTTAGGGGCATTATACACTCGGAGTAATTCCATCAGGAGGTCTCTGTTGCTGTTGTTACACTAATCCTTTTGTATCACATTGGTATTGTGGTTCTCTTTGGTAAATATCGAATGAGATGCTATTTTTTTCCCTCTCTTCTTGATGAGATTTGATTGGTGCGATCTGTCATCGTCCTCTGCGTGGCGCCTACCCCGGGACTTGAAAGTCTCCAGGAACCTCCGATTTCAGTCCAATTTTTAGCTTTTGCCTCACATCCAAGACATATTAGTGGAGCTAGAGCATTCCCTTAAGCCCGGACGAGCTGGGGGCAGCACATATTGGACCGGAGCTAATGTCCTGATATAATGCTGGCAGCTGAGATCATCTCACAGTTAAGCAGTCCCTGACAGAAATCGTGTGCCAGGGAGTAATTGATACCGTCTGCCAGGTCTGGAGAGAGCGGAGATCGGAACACGCTGTCGACGCTATTGATTAATACATAAGGCGCAATGTGGTGGGAAGGCTTCGACTGGTGACAACTGATACAGCCCTGGGATAAAAGTCATTTCCCGGAACTGCAGAAAAACAAAGAATGCATAGGCGTTCCAGCGCCCAGTCTGCATATTGTAATAAAATATTCATATTTATTAGCCAAAAGCCCTGTAGTGTGCCAGATAGCTGTTTATTCCAACATAGCACATCTCTGAGGACTCTGTTCATTAGAGCCATGCAGTGGAATGATTTGATGCTGCAGTGCCTTATGGGCAAATTAAAATTAATCTTTTAAATCAGCACATCATGCTTAATATTTCATTATGAGCAGTGTTAATATTTCATGCGTTGTCTTCGGTTTGGTTCTTCAGCCCTTCATATGGGTTCAGTGGATCTGCCTCTTTGTTACCAGAGCAGCAGAGCACAGAGCACATGACTTGTGTTTGATTGTAGCTGTAGCTATCGACCAAGGCTGTGTCCGCATCAGCACCCTTCCATACTCTTAAGTAGGCTTATTGAGTAGAAAGTCATTAAGTAGGCAAAACTTTCTCTAAATGTAGTAAACCCCTGTATGATATACTTACTTCCGGGATTTCCCTGAGTGTATCCGGGAGCACACTTTTCAAGAAGTACGCGAACATTTTGGTCGCAAAAATACGGCGCGCAGCTTAAAAAAATGAGGCGCAGCTTTGCTGACGTTTTCCTTCAATAATCACAAAAACAACACGTCACGCAACCGTGCAAGGGTGGGGCGTCTTCCACAGTACGGTTGGAAAATAGTATGGAGCATATTTTTTTGGGTACTGCACGTCACGTACTAAACGGTGCACATTAAACGGCACACTTCTGCCAGTACACTGCACACAGGAGACAGGACGCAGAAGATAGGGCTCCGATTCGGACACAGCTGAAGATCCGATATCGCGTTGTCTGCGTCCATCTTGTGAGTTCACTCCCATGGCCAATGCGGTGCAGGGGAGACGGACTTCTGGGGGCTGCCCCCCCCCCTCACCTGATCTGACCGTCCCTCCTTCATTCCCCTCCCTAGTGGCCTGGTTTACCTTTGACCCCGCCTCGGCTCACAGGGACATAGTGCTGTCCAACGAGAATCAGACGGTGAGCTGCAACAGCTACGACGACCGCGTGGTGCTGGGAACGGCCGCCTTCTCCAAGGGCGTGCACTACTGGGAGCTGTGCGTGGACCGCTACGACAACCACCCCGACCCCGCCTTCGGCGTGGCTCGGATCAACACCATGAAGGACATGATGCTGGGGAAGGACGACAAGGCCTGGGCCATGTACGTGGACAACAACCGCAGCTGGTTCATGCACAATAACTCCCACACCAACAGGTACGATATCCCCCCCCCCCCCGCTGGATGACCACACACCTCGTGCTAATCCCCTGCTTTGAGAAACTTATCTTTCTTTAACCGCTTTTTTTTAACCCGTTCATTTGCTTTGTCCGATCCCTCTCACTTTCCACTAGGCTTACGTTGTTGCAAAACCTTTAAATACTCATTTTAAACTTTAAATGCAGTGTGCGATAGCAATAGAAGGGCAGCATCGCTTATGTCTCTGTTCTCTTTACGTTTCCATTTTATTTGGTTCACCTTTATTGCTTTTCATCCTCATTATTTTTCTTCCAGTCAGCCGTCGCATTGGAGTGTAAGACCTGCAAATCACCCATACATTTCACTCATTAAAGTACCAGGTAGATATATACGGCAGGTAATCATCTGAGGAAGATATTCCACTTCTGCTTGTTTTGGTTTTATTTTGTTTAGCTCCTGGAATTCCCTTAGAGCCCTGTAGTTCTGCAACCCGTCTAGGATAAGTACATAGTTCCAGTTATTCCTTATAAAAAAAAGTACAGTTAAAGGGTAAGTTCGCTATTTTGGACCTTGGACCCTATTTGCGGTCCGTCTTCCATGAACCTGACCCATGAAGTCCATTTTTTCGCTGATCGGTCCAGTATTGAGTTCGGTACAGATTTCCTGTAGGCTCTCACTGGGCTACAATGGAAGTGAACGGGGCAATCAGAAATGTTATGGAAAAACAACGATAAATGTGCTTTTATAGCTCAGTGTGTATTCTTACGGTCTCAGTATGCTCTCCTGTGAAATGTAGGCTATCGCAAACGCAAACCGAACGTTGAAACAACAGTTCCATTTGAAACAGGACTATTTCTCCGACCGCACTACCTCGCACTGTAAACTTCCGTAGTCTAGCTACGTTGTAGAGAGGGGGGGGGGGGGGGGGGCGCTTGAAAAGCAGTTGATCACAAATCCTGACCTCCCGTTGGAGTTTACTAGCTAGTAGCCTACAGCAGAAATATTTGTAACGCAGTTTTTGTAATCATCATTTGTAATAATTTATCACAGCAATGGTGCGCGAATGTGCAGTCCCCGGCTGTGGGAATAAAATGTCTGGACGCTCAAATACCAGTTTTCACAGGCTCCCGTTCTCTGACCCAGAAAGATTGAGACTTTGGCTGGTTGTCTTACGGATCGACATAAACACTCCAGTCAATCAACTCCGTTTGGCAGACTCGCGAGTTTGTGGAGCGCATTTCGACGCTACTGATTTCTGTAACCGCAAATCAGAAGCAAAACACTGGTTTCTAAAGAACACAGCTGTTCCTCGTGTCGGACCTGCAGCACTATCAAGCACCGGAGCGGAGGTAAGTTATATTTAGCTATAACGTTACTAACATTTTTATTTTTTTTGAGCGCGTCCTCTGACCCAGCACTCAATACCAACTAACAAAATCCGAGCTTGACATAAGTTGTTTTCTTGTAACAAAACTGTCGGAAACGTTCATCAACTATAACTTTTTACAATTCTATAATGTTTTATTTACAAATGCTTGACGCATGGTGTCCTGTCCAAAGTTCTCATCTATCAAATATCTGTTGGCAGTCATAGTGTAATGGTAATCAATGGAGATGATCCAGTGTCATCCACGGATACATCCAGGTTTTCAATGGCATTCGGTAGCAACAGATCCCACTCCCTACAACACAAACTTTCCTCCTCTCTGGGCATCTGCTTGCACCTCTTGCAAGAACACCAAAAGTCCCCCGAAATTCTTGGTCTAGCCTCGGCAGCGACTTCGGATAACATTACCTGCGCAACTTCAGCCTCTCTCTCTTCTCTTGCTCTCTTATCATCCATCTCTTGTAGTTCCGTGTCCGTGTATTCTGGCTCAAATCTGTAGCCAGTAACGTCAAAGTTAAAATCGAATTCTTCGTCTTCGTAATCATTATAGTCATCCATCATCCAAGTTTTTTTGTGGAAATTGTAGCCTACGTTGCTGCAGGTAAACAAACGCAGACTGCTCAGCTAGATAGTTTCGTAAACGGCCGGCACACCTTCCTGCTCCCCTACCCCCGACACATAGTACTCTGCGAGTGCAGCGCAAACAAGCAACAGAGAAATGCTTACTTCCAAGCCATGCCAAGCACGTAAAAATGTTCGGATTGAGATACATTTCACAGGAGAGCATACTGAGACCGGTAACAATACACCCTGAGCTTCCCGTCTCATTTATTGTACATGAAAGCACATTTATCGAACATTTCTGATTGCCCCGTTCACTTCCATTGTAGCCCAGTGAGAGCCTACAGGAAATCTGTACCGAACTCAATACTGGACCGATCAGCGAAAAAATGGACTTCATGGGTCAGGTTCATGGAAGACGGACCGCAAATAGGGTCCAAGGTCCAAAATAGCGAACTTACCCTTTAAGGCAGAATGCGGTGTGTAAATATAGTGGAGTTTCCATAGTGTGATTCTGGCTTGAGCTAAGAGGGAAGTGTCCGCATATGAACAAGACCACAACAAAAGCCACGCCAGTGTGTTCAGTTTAAACTTATGAAGCATCCATTTTATATGCTATTGGTATGTGAAAATAATATGCAAGTGAATGTAATGCAGATTATCTTTTCATTTAATTAATGTTAAACCACACCCCTTTTTACACACATTTAGTTAGAAAATCTTAGTTAATTTTTTTCTTAATTGACCAAAACGTCAAGCCATTTCTCCTGCAGCTGACAATTTTGACCAGCTCAAGCCATTAATAAAATTATATGGAAACTCTACTACTGACTACTTCTGACCAAAGGCCTGGGTGTGCATGGGAGCAGACTGCATTGTCTACTCGCAACCGAGATGCTGCGTCCATAGCTTTGAACCACCCAATTAAGCAGGTGTTATTTTCTTGTCAACATTTTACATTAATACCATACCCAATGAACTCATAAATTGTGTGTAAACCATGAAAATTGAACACAAGCTTAATTCTGTGGCGAAAAGCGGAGGACGTAGCCGGTCCGGGCCTGCGCTCCACTACAGTGTTGGTTCTCGCTTTCAGGGCGGAAGGGGGGATCACTAAGGGGTCCTCTGTGGGTATCCTGCTGGACCTGAACAAGCACACCCTCACCTTCTTCATCAACAAGCAGCAGCACGGGCCCGTGGCCTTCGAAAACCTGGAGGGGGTCTTCATGCCCGCCGTCAGCCTCAACAGGAATGTCCAGGTGAGCCCACACAGGAGACATGCGGCCTAGCTTAAAACGGGTCATCCGGAGAGAGCCACTTCAGTACGTCTGATCAAGAAAATATTATTTTGTATACCCGTTGAATTTGTGTTACTCAATGAGAGCTACATATTTATGCTGTGCAGTATGTGCTTTTAGCATGTGCAATCATCGCCGCTACTGAAAAAAAAATCATCGTAAGATTGTGTAGATGGGACTCTTGTGGCACTAGTTTTTGAGGGACATACAGAATGTGACTGAATAACTGTGAACTGGTGGATTTGATATTCTTGTCGATCCTTATCTTGAGACAGCTTTTGCGTCGGCCTACTGACACATTACTCGTGGCTGCCGACATTCTTGTGACCCAAACTCAGATTCCCCATTCAGAAATTCCAATGAAATGATGGCTGTTCAATTAGGCTTGGAACATAGAGATGAAAACAGATCGTTGTGCTTTTGTGACATGTCAAACGGACTCCGTGTTTCCTTTACAGGTCACACTGTTGACAGGCCTGGAGGTGCCAAAGAATATACAGCAGCCATAAGTGCTTAATGAGCTCTGGATAACAGTCAATATCAAACTGGCGCTACGCGAACTCCAATCAGATCTGTACCGTGTTCAATGTCTGCTAACAACGCCATGGTGGGAGGTTTAAAACTCACACACAGCTATATTATATGTACATTGGTATTATTTTCTAGACTTCAATGGTAAAACAGCCAATTACATCTCAGTCAATCAATCAAATGATCAAAAACTCCAAAAACTCAATGATATGGGATTACAAATACAAACACAGTGCTTTTTCATATTTTTAAAAAACTGCTCTCTTGCTCCCGACTTCCCTGATCCCAAATGAGCAGTCTGCTCTTCGATTGGCTGTCATCACACCTAAAGGTGTGTTCATTGGCTGATCACTGCTCTGGGATTAGTAGGGAATGAGGAAGCAGTCCGGGACTCTACATCTGAAAAATAGCAACTACAGACTAGAAGTGCCCTATTATTCAAATGATCTACTTATCTCAGGTTCATAAAATATAAAATAATTGTTGTCTTCGTTGTTTATATGTAATGAAAACCGTAGGGGAAACAAAGGTGGGAAACAAACACCTTCTCAGAACACAAGACTTCCTCAGATGTTACCCATTACACTAGCAGCACTTGCTAGAACACATGTAAATATTCAATAATCAAATGGAGAAATGCAGAAACACTAGTTCAGTGAGACTGACGGAATGAGCAACTTAGCTCTGAGTATCATATCTGCTTGGGTTTCACAATCCATGCCTGTGACACCATCTCTAAGCAGTACATAGAATGTACTACAGGTGGACACTCTGCTCAGAAGTAAATAATAAAAAATAAAAAACACAAGGGATATTAAACCCTGAGAAAAGTAGAAATGTTTGTTTTGCAGTTTGTATGCGACCCTTTGGTTAATTAACGGGCATGCGACCAACTAAATACGAATGTCCCGCCCTATGACCCTGGATGCAAGCGATTGAGATGTTGAATTCCCTGCTTTGCAAATCAAAATCAATACAAAATATATATTTTTCCTCGTGCACTTGTCCCATGTGTTTATAGGCTTGTTATGTTTAGGCCTCTTGAAGGACAATGATGTTTAAATGAAAAGCCATCGTGAAACCTGTTAAAAGATTTAGAACAACGATTGACGAAATCCTGTGAGGTCATGTTTGCATGTTAAACGGCTGTAAATATCGACACGAGGCTGAGTGAAGACTGATGTGTCCCAAGCATGAATTTTAAGAGGACTAATTCAATCAGAGATCTCATTCTGTAAATAATACACAAATGCTCCCATTTAGAGACATTTAGAGCGTGATTTATATGACAGACCTATGGTGGACTTTAGTTGTAGTTCAACCTGAGACCTTGGCATTAAAAAATAGAGGACTTAAAAAAAACTTAAAAATACAAAATAAAACTTGAAGTGAACAAGTCTGTAGTGTTCTCAGGCAATTGTTCATTTAAATACCTCCAAACAGCAGAGACCAGATCATTCAAAATGACCAAGTTTACATTTGAACTTTTAACGCTGTGGCAGACACACATATACACACAGATGTGAACCACAACACATCCTGTTCCATCAGCCTAAGACAGTCAACGACGTTTACAAGATACTCCCAGTCACACAAGAACTGAAAATCAAACTAGCACAACATTGGGTAGAATGCAATTCTGCTCATGCCAAACAGGCACGTAAATAGACACCAAGCACGGACAGGTTTGTTGTCCGGGACCAACCTGACTGGCTCAAGCCATATAGACATTTTGCTAATCAGTTATGGGGAAAATATATGTAAGGGGTTCTACTCTAGATATCCCAATTTGCCTAAAACCACCTGAACAGGTTGCATATTCATTTATATATTATGTACAGATTCTCTGCAAAGCTGTGTGGTCACTGATCACATACTGTGCCTCTTCTCATGGATGGCTGCCATTTTGACTATTCGAGTTTCACTGGTTGAATGAATTGATTACTCATAGGCAGTATGAGGGAGACTTAATGCAGTACTACTCAGCCTGGTCTTTACATAGGTACTGCCCCACTGTGATTCACTGATGATACTTTATGTATCCGTTCAAACATAAAAAGTACAGCGCAAGATTTTCGAATAAGGGTACGTGGGAACAGTAATGTTTCCACATTTTAAAGATTGACACTCTTTCGAGATTTCAATCTCTTACCTTTTAAGACCTTCTGACCTATTGTTTCAAAAATGTTTACTGTCATTTTTTTTTTAATTCACCAAGCTTCTCCCAAAATTATTTTTCACTCTACTTTTAAAAATGAAAAAGTAATCCACATTCTGACGAGTGGGAGTGTACATTTGTGAAAGTTAATGCATGCAATCTGTCTTTAATCCACATTGGGGATTTTATTGTTTGGATTAAGCATACCAAAGTTGCTTCTTGCAGTGGAAGAATGGCTTGTTCCATTTCTTGAGGAAAGTTGTCCGTATGGCAAAATGTGTTTTTTTTTTGTTTTTTTTACCTGTACCTAGTTAACATTAACCCCTTGCTTTCACCACCTAAAATATGTCATTTACAAATCTTTTGCAAGGGCATATCCTATTCTTTTGAAACGACTGAGCTATTCAGGAACGTCGCTTCAAACCATTTCCGATGCCGTTCGCTTCCCCAGAGCGGTCACTGTATCGTACATTAAAAGATAAAAATGTACAATAAAGTAGAATAGATTGACTGTTTTTCTGATGGATCTGTTGCGCGGAACAAATGTGACCGTTCTCAGAATTAAATACGACGGAGGGGAAGTTAACTGTAACAAGGGGTTTTTAAAAGGCGCCAGTGGCCATTGGGAAAGGCAACAAAGCAGTATTTGTAATGCAGCGGAGCATTACCAGGAGATACGGGTTGTAATGAGCCCCCCACCCCCTTCATGCAAAGGAAGAAATGTTCATCAGTCTGGTGTGGCGACGGAAACAGGGCCCACGCGCGGGCTCCAGCCACAACCCAAAACTCATAGCGATCTTAGTAGTAATGCATATAGACGCTTTTCCTTCTCCTCTAAATGTCATGTAGTGGTGTGTTTGGCATGCGTTTTTTATTTCGACACGGTAGCTTGCTTTTTTGAATGTGAACATCCGACTAAAAACGGTGCTAGAAACAGCCAGTGTTGTGCGATTAAAAATCTTAATTTGAATCAAGGCGATCCGCCTCCACGGCAGACTTTATACATATGTATTTATTTTGTGTTATTTATTTTTATATGTATATTTGGTTTTTAGAAATTTACACTTTGCAGCAGCGATGCCATCAAGGGTTAGGTTATCCGCCCTTGCTGTTGAGATGCTGCGGAATCCACGAGAGGGTTTTCAATACGAGAATCTATAGACAAGCACACTGATAAGGCCCTGGGGCTAATGGTGCCCTCTTTCTGTACAAGTCTACCAGAGAACTAGGCCTAGTACATACCACCAGAGCCCCAAGGAATGTCAGACAGTCCCGCAGGACGCCATAACATTGGTGTTCGGTTTGTGTGTTCACAAAAGCTGTACTTTTTCTAGAATTCTGTGTATTTCATTTAGTTTTGATTTCTCCTAAAATGTAATCGTTTTGTATTCTCCAGTGGTTTGTATATGAAATGCATTGTAATGGCATTGTTTTCATACTACATATAGTGTAAAAGAAAGGCAATGTCTTTTTCGTTTTCAAAATGAATAAATTGTGATGGCATATAAACAAGATCCTCTCTCATTTGATCCGATTCATGGGGAGCAGTTTTAAGCAGTTTTAAGTTTTCGGGGAAGGTCTTAGTTGCAAGACACACACGGCCACACACAGATTCAATTATTTATTCAATTATTTTCTCAGTCATTTTCACTTTTTAACTTTTGAGGACTTTATCCTTTGTATTTCTTTGGAGCTCAACAACAGCATACCATTTTTAAAACCGGCCCACCTGGCCCGTTGGTAATGAACTGGAAGAGGACTTCCTCTTCTCGCCTCTGTTAAAAAAACAATGGGAAACAATACAACGTTAAACCGTAACACGGATATGGATAAATATCACATTCATTTCCATGTATGATTTTTCGGTAGAAAAGGAAGCAGACTCTTACTACTAATTTGAATTTTCATTGAGGAGTGTTATTTCAAGGACCTAAGCCACTCTGTGTGTAAGCAGGTGAGACTAAGCCCACGATGCTGCTCGACGGATAAAGAATTCTCCTGATGCAATACATTATAAACAACATTGGTACAGGGGAAGAAGATCAAAGTTTCACTTACCTTTCTTTACTCTCTCTGTTCTTCTTTTTCTTATTATCCTGGGGGGGTAAAAATAGGAGAAAAGATAAACGCTCCTACACGTCAACACGGCGCTGTCTTTCATACGCAAGTTATAAAATGCCCGGCTAAATGGTGACAAGCATCCTACTAGTACCAGCTGGAACCCTCTATACGTGCTGGTGCATCGGGGTTTCAACACACATTTTACCACAGGAATGGAAACATCGGTATTGATTATCATGTTCTACAATACAACGGCAATGAGGCCTTTTGAAGATTCATGCCAGTCTTCCTGTTTTTTTCCTGAACACAACATGGCTGCAAAATCATGTAACCCTGTACCCAATAAATTCCAACAGTTTCAAAGGAGATCAGCTTGTACGCTAGTGGTGCATGACTATTAACATACTGGTAGTACAGGCACAAAATAAGAAGCAAACGGTGGGGAGGAAGTGGTAGGCCTAGCCACAGAACTGTCCAACTCACCAGTTTTGGTTCTTCTTTTGCTTTCAGCTTCTTGTCCTTTATCATTTGCTGGTAGACTTTGTAATTGACGTATTCTTTCTTGGGCGGCTGCGTAAGACAGAAGCCGTTAGGTTTTGCTGACTCACTTTGCTTGACCACATGCATTACCCCGGGGCTAATTCTTCAGCTGGAGAAACGGCATCTTCCAACAGAATCAACGTGCGAGAAGATCGTAATTGATCTTTTTTCTTGGCCCGTGACCCTCGAGCAATTGGGTTTACATAGAGCTGTGTTTGAAGCTCTTCGCTTTCACGGCGGATGTCATTTTGATATGCGGGACACCGTACCGTGGCTCCCAACATGATGGCTCGTTCTTGTTCAAAAACTCGCTGCTGCTCCTTCTGGTATCCGGTGATTCCAAACCTGTGAACCTCCAACCGGGCCTTGCACAAGAGGGGGAGATAAATGAATACAAATTTCCAGCAAAGGTATTTAGAAGATACAAAATGGGAATAATAGTAAAATTTTAGGCCTTAATATGAGATTTACATAATTTCTATAAAAGGCATTTTCATGCAGTACGATTTTCTGAGATTTAATTCCACAAAGTGGCAATTAGCCTATTCATTGTGACAGTAATAGTCATGTTATGCTGAACTTATTCACCTTTTCCAGACTTAAGTCTTTATGGTCCACTTTCTTCTTCTCCTCTGCAGGGGGAGGCTGGAAAAAGAGAAGAAGTCAGTGCTGAAAGGGTTATATGCACTGAATTGATTCTGCAAAACCAGCAAAAAAAAAAAGTAAACTGAAATGCCACGTGCCAAGCATTTTCCTATATATATATTTATACGTATATATATAAATCTGGGTAATACATTATCAACTTTCCACTGGTCCAACAGAAATAAATGCAAACCTTTTGTGAACAAGCAATATTTTTTTATACCTGCATGCGAGTCCTCCGTAAAAGAACTGTCCCAGGTATAAAATTATTTATAGCCTAAATCCAGAATCCCAAACACTAAACATACCAGAAGTGCATCCAGCTATATGTCCATTACGAGACTAAACTTCCAGAGTGTTACACATTTATTATGATCGTGATGAGTCTGGACTGGTCTGTCTTGAGGGTCACTAATCCAATGCCTTATGAATATTTCATAAAGTCATAAGAGACTCCAGCAGAACATCTAAGTGAATAATGTCCCAGCCCCCCAAGCCAACTAATAGAATCTCGCCAGTGCCAAGGCACAGTAGGAAACACGTTGGCAGTCAGTCAGCACTATTTTTCATGCCGCAAGACACAGCGGCTTCTTTTTGTGCCAGCCCTTGTGGGCAACGTAAACCCAAATACGCCACAAAACAAAATGAGTATGTTTCATTCCCAGAATAAAATCTCTTTTGATGTGATAACAAATTTTTGAAGAGGTTGTTATGGGTTTGCAAGGTAATACAAGATGACAAAATAACACGAAAACACATGCCCAGTAATGACAATTATTACTTTCAATTTCAAGAATACACTAAAAAGTAATAGGTTTTTAGTTGGACCATAAAACAAAGATTTATTCATTCCAAGTTAATACACACTTATCACTAAATTGAAATAAACGCTACACAACACTCTCTGACAATGATGGTGCAGTGCATATCAATTTTCCCAAAGAATAATAAAAATATATATATAAAATATACCTTCATTTCGGGTGTTAGAGTCTTTTTCGTTTTCTTTTTCTTTGAAGGGTTCTGGAATATCACAATCTCTACTGGTGCAGGTATTTTGATTGCAAGAGTTGTGTTCCCAACTTTGCAGGATTCTGGGACGGGAGCAGGAGCCACTGCGAAGTTCTGTTCCGGTGAAGTTGTGCATTCCCGAACACCGTCCGTGGTGGCATGACCACTGTCAGAGGTGTACTCCATTTCTTCATTTGACTTCCTTTTCTTAGATTTAAGCAATTTCTTTTTCCTTCGGTCTTGTGTCCTATCCCCTTGGGGAAATATTTAATTAATTAGGTAGGCTTGCATTTTAATCAAAACATTTACTATATACAATATAATGCTGCAGGTTAATGTAATATTATCTGCACGCTTACGTCTCCATCCATCCGCAAGCATAATGTCCCCCAATGTGTGCATATCTAAACCAACGTATATCTAGCTGTATCTGGCTAAATTGTTTCGGCTAATGTTACCCGAACTTTAAAACAATCTAGCTAGCGAGATACCTTTCAGCCGAAGCATACATTTATGGCCTAATTTCTATCTCATCTAAAGCCGAAGGCAAGTTTAGTAAATTGATAAATACTAGCTAGGTAACGTTACACTTACCAAAATCATATAGCCGATTCAATACATCGTCTAAAAATGTATGATCTGAGTCTCCGCCTCCATCAACGTCAGGTTTTCGATTCATTTGAGATAGATAGTTATTTTATGTATCGATACTTAGTTTAAAAACGATTCAAGTAAATATCAGCAACTATTCTCACGTGTTGTTGCAAAGCGGAAGCCCGGGTTGTTATGGCTTTCCAGGCCACCGTACGTGGGAGATTGCGTGATTACGCAATACGCAGTGTGCCGTGGCTCTCCTGACTGAACGGCACCGCCCAAAAATGTGAAGCAATCTGTTTCTGGGTTTTCAAAAATCACAAAGTTTGTTTTAGATTTTAAATTGTAACTTCATTGCACAGCACTGTGCGGTTGCAGTACAGACAGGGTCCGTATTAGGACTTTTTTCATCATTAGGAATGGCATCAAAAGCCTTGTATTCAGTAAGTATGGCCAAATTGTTGCTGAACTAACTTGGCTAGCCAGATACTGTGATTAACCAGTTATCATTCTAGTTAAAAGAGTACAGTAGCTTGCTAGCTAACGTTAGCTAAGAGTGAAGTCAAATGTGTGTCATCTAACTTATGTAGCTGGGTGGGTGACTTGTAATGCAGATATAGAATGTTTGACTATTTAAATGGTGCATTTTAGCTAACGTTAACAGTCACAGGCTATGTTTGACATTGTTGTGTTTGTGCAGCAACGAGACCCGGCTTTAAAGAAGAGGGATGACTTTGAGGATATCCTGGACGAGAGGAGAAACTCCAGCGACCTACGATATGCATTGAGGTGCTACACCCCAGTCCTCTACAAGGGTATAACTCCCTGCAAAGCGAGCACGCTCAAGACCGGGCCTGGGTAAAAGCCGGAACGGAACAGCGGAATGAAGCTCGGAATGGTCAATAGCGCTCTGTGCCAAAAAAGGACCTCCGTTCAAATGCCTGCAGCACTCGCTGTGGAATGCACATCAATACAATTTTAACAGTTGCTGAATGGGCATCACATGTACTTTCATGTGAGCATAGAATTTCCATTAAATATAATTTTGAAATATATGAAAAATTGATAAAAACTAATAGCATTATCAGACATGTTTCAGAGCCCCTCATCACCCTTTCGGAATAACACATAAAGGTAAGGTTTTCACCTTTGAAAAGTGCAGATTTTCATCTATAAAATGTGTATAGTCAATCCTTGATGACTCAATTATAAGTGGATCAAAATTATATTCTAATGGAAAAAGCCTGTTGGAGAGGATATGAATATATTTCAATATCAAGCCCTAAAATCACATTCTGCATTCACACATCAGGGCATGATGTATACTAGTTGAAAGCACTGGATCTGCCCTTTGAGGAAATGTACATGATGTTATCGGTTCATGCAGAAATTGTACATTATTTGGACTGCAATCAAGTTTGACCATTACATCTACCAGAAGTCAGTTGTCATTCAGAGCCCCTTATAACCGTAACGAAATAAGACATCAAAATGAGATTTTCACCATTTGAATGGGCAAAGCTCTTTGTTTAATGTGAGTACCTCCATTCCTTGATGACTCACTGATAAACTGATCAAAATCACATTTTAATAACATCAGTCTGTTCAAATGAAATGCTGTCCATTTCCACTCCAAGCCACAAAAACCATATTCTGCATTCACACATCAAGGCATGGTGTATACCAAATGAAAGCTCTGGATCTGCCCTTCGAGGACATGGACATGGTGTTGTGGGTTTCACAAATAATAGGTATTATTTCATGACTGGAGTCATACTGGACCATTAATTTCTCTAAATAACTGTAGATTGAAACTGGATTCACTATTAGAGCCATTTAGACCCCAGAGTTTGATTCAACTCTTTTTAAAGATAAATTCTTGCTGTTTAATTTGATGTGTAAAACTTTGTGAGGAGTAAATAGGAACCCAGACTTTTGGGGTTTGGAGATGAATTAGGACACCCATGTCACCAAGTGGACATATAAGTGTTCTGTCATTAAATAATGGATATTTTCTGTGTAAACCATAACATCATATACATATATTTGAAGGGCAGATCCAGAGCTTTCATTTGGTATACACCATGTCTTGATGTGTGAATGCGGAATATGGTTTTTGTGGCTTGGAGTGGAAATGGACAGCATTTCATTTGACCAGACTGATGTTATTAAAATGTGATTTTGATTAACTTATCAGTGAGTCATCAAGCACTAGAGATATTCATCTTAAACGGAGAGTTCTGCACTTTCTAAGGGTGAAAACAGCATCTTGATGTCTTACTCTGTTACGGTTATAAGGGGCTCTGCATGATAACTGACTTAATAGATGTAATGGTCAGACTTGATTGCAGTCCAAATAATGCATGATCTCTGAAGAAACCCATAACATCTTATACATATTTTTGAAGGGCATATCCAGAGCGTTCATTTTGTCTACATCATGCCTTGATGTGTGAAAGGGGAATGTGATTTTTGGGGCTTGGGGAGGACATTTACCCCATTTCATTTTAACAGACTGATGTCATTAAAATGGGATTTTGATCAACTTATGAGTGAGTCATCAAGGCCTGGAGATATTCATCTTACAGGGAGAGCTCTGCACTTTCAAAGGGTGAAAACCGCATCCTGATGTCTTATACCATAAGGGTTAGAAGGGGCTCTGAATGATAACTGAATTATGGTAGATTTAATGGTCAGACTGGATTGCAGTTCAAATAATGCATGATCTCTCTACAAAACCATGAAATCATGTATATATTTTTGAAGGGCAGATCCAGACCTTTCATTTGGTGTACATCATGCCTTGATGTGTAAATACGGAATGTGCGTTTTGAGCCTTGGAGAGGAAATGGACACCATTTCATTTGAACAGACTGATGATATTAAAAAGTGATTTTGATCAACTTATCATTGAGTCATCAAGGACTGGAGATATTCCTCTTAAACGGAGAGCTCTGCACTTTCTAAGAGTGAAAACCACATCCTGATGTCTCATTCCGTAAGGGCTATAAGGGGCTCTGAATGATAACTGACTTATTGTACATGTAATAATCAGAATGGATTTCAGTACATATAATGCATAATTTTGTATTTACCTATAACATCATATACATGTACTCGAAGGGCAGATCCAGACCTTTCACTTGGTGTACACCATGCCTCGATGTGTGAATGCGGAATATTTATTTTGAGCCTTGGAGAGGAAATGGGCACCATTTTATTTGAACAGACTGATGATATTAAAACGTCATTTTGATCAACTTATCATTGAGTCATCAAGGACTGGAGATAATCCTCTTAAACGGAGAGCTCTGCACTTTCTAAGAGTGAAAACCGCATCCTGATGTCTTATTCCGTTAGGGCTATAAGGGGCTCTGAATGATAACTGATTCAATAGATGTAATAATAAGAATGGATTTCAGTACAAATAATGCATAATTTTGCACAAACCTATAACATCATATACATGTACGACCTCAGAACATCCCATACATTTATTTGAAGGGCAGATCCAGACCGTTCATTTGGTGTACATCATGCCTTGATATGTAAATACGGAATGTGCGTTTTGAGCCTTGGAGAGGAAATGGACACCATTTCATTTGAACAGACTGATGATATTAAAAAGTGATTTTGATCAACTTATCATTGTGTTATCAATGACTGGAGATACTCATCTTACACAGAGAGCTCTGCACTTTCTAAGAGTGAAAACCCCATCCTGATGTCTTATTCCGTTAGGGCTATAAGGGGCTCTGAATAATAACTGACTTATTGTACATGTAATAATCAGAATGGATTTCAGTACATATAATGCATAATTTTGTATTAACCTATTACATCATATACATGTACTCGAAGGGCAGATCCAGACCTTTCATTTGGTGTACACCATGCCTCGATGTGTGAATGCGGAATATGCGTTTTGAGCCTTGGAGAGGAAATGGACACCATTTCATTTGAACAGACTGATGATATTAAAACGTCATTTTGATCAACTTATCATTGAGTCATCAAGTACTGGAGATATTCATCTTAAACGGAGAGTTCTGCACTTTCTAAGAGTGAAAACCGCATCCTGATGTCTTATTCCGTTAGGGCTATAAGGGGCTTTGAATGATAACTGACTCAATAGATGTAATAACAAGAAAGGATTTCAGTACAAATAATGCATAATTTTGCACAAACCTATAACATCATATACATGTACGACCTCAGAACATCCCATATATTTATTTGAAGGGCAGATCCAGACCTTTCATTTGGTGTACATCATGCCTTGATATGTAAATACGGAATGTGCGTTTTGAGCCTTGGAGAGGAAATGGACACCATTTCATTTGAACAGACTGATGATATTAAAAAGTGATTTTGATCAACTTATCATTGAGTCATCAAGGACTGGAGATATTCCTCTTAAACGGAGAGCTCTGCACTTTCTAAGAGTGAAAACCGCATCCTGATGTCTCATTCCGTTAGGGCTATAAGGGGCTCTGAATGATAACTGACTTATTGTACATGTAATAATCAGAATGGATTTCAGTACATATAATGCATAATTTTGTATTTACCTATAACATCATATACATGTACTCGAAGGGCAGATCCAGACCTTTCATTTGGTGTACACCATGCCTCGATGTGTGAATGCGGAATATTTATTTTGAGCCTTGGAGAGGAAATGGGCACCATTTTATTTGAACAGACTGATGATATTAAAACGTCATTTTGATCAACTTATCATTGAGTCATCAAGGACTGGAGATAATCCTCTTAAACGGAGAGCTCTGCACTTTCTAAGAGTGAAAACCGCATCCTGATGTCTCATTCTGTTAGGGCTATAAGGGGCTCTGAATGATAACTGACTCAATAGATGTAATAATAAGAATGGATTTCAGTACAAATAATGCATAATTTTGCACAAACCTATAACATCATATACATGTACGACCTCAGAACATCCCATACATTTATTTGAAGGGCAGATCCAGACCTTTCATTTGGTGTACATCATGCCTTGATATGTAAATACGGAATGTGCGTTTTGAGCCTTGGAGTGGAAATGGACACCATTTCATTTGAACAGACTGATGATATTAAAAAGTGATTTTGATCAACTTATCATTGTGTTATCAATGACTGGAGATACTCATCTTACACGGAGAGCTCTGCACTTTCTAAGAGTGAAAACCCCATCCTGATGTCTTATTCCGTTAGGGCTATAAGGGGCTCTGAATGATAACTGACTTATTGTACATGTAATAATCAGAATGGATTTCAGTACATATAATGCATAATTTTGTATTTACCTATAACATCATATACATGTACTCGAAGGGCAGATCCAGACCTTTCATTTGGTGTACACCATGCCTCGATGTGTGAATGCGGAATATTTATTTTGAGCCTTGGAGAGGAAATGGGCACCATTTTATTTGAACAGACTGATGATATTAAAACGTCATTTTGATCAACTTATCATTGAGTCATCAAGGACTGGAGATAATCCTCTTAAACGGAGAGCTCTGCACTTTCTAAGAGTGAAAACCGCATCCTGATGTCTCATTCTGTTAGGGCTATAAGGGGCTCTGAATGATAACTGACTCAATAGATGTAATAATAAGAATGGATTTCAGTAGAAATAATGCATAATTTTGCACAAACCTATAACATCATATACATGTACGACCTCAGAACATCCCATACATTTATTTGAAGGGCAGATCCAGACCTTTCATTTGGTGTACATCATGCCTTGATATGTAAATACGGAATGTGCGTTTTGAACCTTGGAGTGGAAATGGACACCATTTCATTTGAACAGACTGATGATATTAAAAAGTGATTTTGATCAACTTATCATTGTGTTATCAAAGACTGGAGATACTCATCTTACATGGAGAGCTCTGCACTTTCTAAGAGTGAAAACCCCATCCTGATGTCTTATTCCGTTAGGGCTATAAGGGGCTCTGAATGATAACTGACTTATTGTACATGTAATAATCAGAATGGATTTCAGTACATATAATGCATAATTTTGTATTAACCTATTACATCATATACATGTACTCGAAGGGCAGATCCAGACCTTTCATTTGGTGTACACCATGCCTCGATGAGTGAATGCGGAATATGCGTTTTGAGCCTTGGAGAGGAAATGGGCACCATTTCATTTGAACAGACTGATGATATTAAAAAGTGATTTTGATCAACTTATCATTGTGTTATCAATGACTGGAGATACTCATCTTACACGGAGAGCTCTGCACTTTCTAAGAGTGAAAACCCCATCCTGATGTCTTATTCTGTTAGGGCTATAAGGGACTCTGAATGATAACTGATTTATTGTACATGTAATAATCAGAATGGATTTCAGTACATATAATGCATAATTTTGTATTAACCTATTACGTCATATACATGTACTCGAAGGGCAGATCCAGACCTTTCATTTGGTGTACACCATGCCTCGATGTGTGAATGCGGAATATGCGTTTTGAGCCTTGGAGAGGAAATGGACACCATTACATTTGAACAGACTGATGATATTAAAACGTCATTTTGATCAACTTATCATTGAGTCATCAAGTACTGGAGATATTCCTCTTAAACGGAGAGTTCTGCACTTTCTATGAGTGAAAACCGCATCCTGATGTCTTATTCCGTTAGGGCTATAAGGGGCTCTGAATGATAACTGACTCAATAGATGTAATAATAAGAATGGATTTCAGTGCAAATAATGCATAATTTTGCACAAACCTATAACATCATATACATGTACGACCTCAGAACATCCCATACATTTATTTGAAGGGCAGATCCAGACCTTTCATTTGGTGTACATCATGCCTTGATATGTAAATACGGAATGTGCGTTTTGAGCCTTGGAGTGGAAATGGACACCATTTCATTTGAACAGACTGATGATATTAAAAAGTGATTTTGATCAACTTATCATTGTGTTATCAATGACTGGAGATACTCATCTTACACGGAGAGCTCTGCACTTTCTAAGAGTGAAAACCCCATGCTGATGTCTTATTCCGTTAGGGCTATAAGGGGCTCTGAATGATAACTGACTTATTGTACATGTAATAATCAGAATGGATTTCAGTACATATAATGCATAATTTTGTATTTACCTATAACATCATATACATGTAATCGAAGGGCAGATCCAGACCTTTCATTTGGTGTACACCATGCCTCGATGTGTGAATGCGGAATATTTATTTTGAGCCTTGGAGAGGAAATGGGCACCATTTTATTTGAACAGACTGATGATATTAAAACGTCATTTTGATCAACTTATCATTGAGTCATCAAGGACTGGAGATAATCCTCTTAAACGGAGAGCTTTGCACTTTCTAAGAGTGAAAACCGCATCCTGATGTCTCATTCCGTTAGGGCTATAAGGGGCTCTGAATGATAACTGATTCAATAGATGTAATAATAAGAATGGATTTCAGTACAAATAATGCATAATTTTGCACAAACCTATAACATCATATACATGTACGACCTCAGAACATCCCATACATTTATTTGAAGGGCAGATCCAGACCGTTCATTTGGTGTACATCATGCCTTGATATGTAAATACGGAATGTGCGTTTTGAGCCTTGGAGAGGAAATGGACACCATTTCATTTGAACAGACTGATGATATTAAAAAGTGATTTTGATCAACTTATCATTGTGTTATCAATGACTGGAGATACTCATCTTACACAGAGAGCTCTGCACTTTCTAAGAGTGAAAACCCCATCCTGATGTCTTATTCCGTTAGGGCTATAAGGGGCTCTGAATAATAACTGACTTATTGTACATGTAATAATCAGAATGGATTTCAGTACATATAATGCATAATTTTGTATTAACCTATTACATCATATACATGTACTCGAAGGGCAGATCCAGACCTTTCATTTGGTGTACACCATGCCTCGATGTGTGAATGCGGAATATGCGTTTTGAGCCTTGGAGAGGAAATGGACACCATTTCATTTGAACAGACTGATGATATTAAAACGTCATTTTGATCAACTTATCATTGAGTCATCAAGTACTGGAGATATTCATCTTAAACGGAGAGTTCTGCACTTTCTAAGAGTGAAAACCGCATCCTGATGTCTTATTCCGTTAGGGCTATAAGGGGCTTTGAATGATAACTGACTCAATAGATGTAATAACAAGAAAGGATTTCAGTACAAATAATGCATAATTTTGCACAAACCTATAACATCATATACATGTACGACCTCAGAACATCCCATATATTTATTTGAAGGGCAGATCCAGACCTTTCATTTGGTGTACATCATGCCTTGATATGTAAATACGGAATGTGCGTTTTGAGCCTTGGAGAGGAAATGGACACCATTTCATTTGAACAGACTGATGATATTAAAAAGTGATTTTGATCAACTTATCATTGAGTCATCAAGGACTGGAGATATTCCTCTTAAACGGAGAGCTCTGCACTTTCTAAGAGTGAAAACCGCATCCTGATGTCTCATTCCGTTAGGGCTATAAGGGGCTCTGAATGATAACTGACTTATTGTACATGTAATAATCAGAATGGATTTCAGTACATATAATGCATAATTTTGTATTTACCTATAACATCATATACATGTACTCGAAGGGCAGATCCAGACCTTTCATTTGGTGTACACCATGCCTCGATGTGTGAATGCGGAATATTTATTTTGAGCCTTGGAGAGGAAATGGGCACCATTTTATTTGAACAGACTGATGATATTAAAACGTCATTTTGATCAACTTATCATTGAGTCATCAAGGACTGGAGATAATCCTCTTAAACGGAGAGCTCTGCACTTTCTAAGAGTGAAAACCGCATCCTGATGTCTCATTCTGTTAGGGCTATAAGGGGCTCTGAATGATAACTGACTCAATAGATGTAATAATAAGAATGGATTTCAGTAGAAATAATGCATAATTTTGCACAAACCTATAACATCATATACATGTACGACCTCAGAACATCCCATACATTTATTTGAAGGGCAGATCCAGACCTTTCATTTGGTGTACATCATGCCTTGATATGTAAATACGGAATGTGCGTTTTGAACCTTGGAGTGGAAATGGACACCATTTCATTTGAACAGACTGATGATATTAAAAAGTGATTTTGATCAACTTATCATTGTGTTATCAAAGACTGGAGATACTCATCTTACATGGAGAGCTCTGCACTTTCTAAGAGTGAAAACCCCATCCTGATGTCTTATTCCGTTAGGGCTATAAGGGGCTCTGAATGATAACTGACTTATTGTACATGTAATAATCAGAATGGATTTCAGTACATATAATGCATAATTTTGTATTAACCTATTACATCATATACATGTACTCGAAGGGCAGATCCAGACCTTTCATTTGGTGTACACCATGCCTCGATGTGTGAATGCGGAATATGCGTTTTCAGCCTTGGAGAGGAAATGGGCACCATTTCATTTGAACAGACTGATGATATTAAAAAGTGATTTTGATCAACTTATCATTGTGTTATCAATGACTGGAGATACTCATCTTACACGGAGAGCTCTGCACTTTCTAAGAGTGAAAACCGCATCCTGATGTCTTATTCCGTTAGGGCTATAAGGGGCTCTGAATGATAACTGACTCAATAGATGTAATAACAAGAAAGGATTTCAGTACAAATAATGCATAATTTTGCACAAACCTATAACATCATATACATGTACGACCTCAGAACATCTCATATATCTATTTGAAGGGCAGATCCAGACCTTTCATTTGGTGTACATCATGCCTTGATATGTAAATACGGAATGTGCGTTTTGAGCCTTGGAGAGGAAATGGACACCATTTAATTTGAACAGACTGATGATATTAAAAAGTGATTTTGATCAACTTATCATTGAGTCATCAAGGACTGGAGATATTCCTCTTAAACGGAGAGCTCTGCACTTTCTAAGAGTGAAAACCGCATCCTGATGTCTGATTCCGTTAGGGCTATAAGGGGCTCTGAATGATAACTGACTTATTGTACATGTAATAATCAGAATGGATTTCAGTACATATAATGCATAATTTTGTATTTACCTATAACATCATATACATGGACTCGAAGGGCAGATCTATAGCTTTCATTTGTTATGCACCATGTTTTGATGTGAAATGTGATTTTTGAGGCTTGAAGAGGAAATTGGCACCATTTCATTTGAACAAACTCATGATATTAAAATGTGATTTTGATCAACATATCATCAAGAGTCATCAATGACTGGAGATATTCATCTTAAACTGAGAGCTCTGCACTTTTTAAAGGTGAAAACCAGATATTGATGCCTTATTCTGTTAGGGTTATAACGGGCAAACCCATACCCCTCTGTACAACCCCATAACATCATATACAGTGCCCTCCACAATTAATGGCACCCCTGGCACCCCGTTTGGTGAATTAGTTTAATCTCAGTCTGAAAAAATGAGAAAAATCCAATATTTAGTTGAAATAAATTTATTCTGAGAAAAAAAACTCCCTCATCAAGAAATAATTATTTTTAACTAAACCACGTGTGCCACGATTATTGGGACCCCTGCTTTTAATACTTTGTACAACCTCCCTTTGACAATAAAACAGTATTGAGTCTTCCCCCGTAACATCTAATAAGGTTGGAGAATACAGAGCAAGGAATCTGAGACCATTCCTCTTTACAGAATCTCTCCAGATCATCCATAGTTCTAGGTTCTCTCTTGTGCACTCTCCTCTTCAGCTCAGCCCACAGGTTTTCAATGGGGTTTAGGTCAGGGGACTGAGATGGCCATGGCAGAAGCTTGATTTCATGTTCAGTTAACCATGTTTATGTTGATTTGAACATATGTTTTGGATCATTGTCCTGCTGGAAGATCCAACGACGACCCAGTTTTAGTTACCTGGCAGAGGCAGCCAGATTGATATTTTAAATGTCCTGGTATTCCATGGAGTTCATGATACCATGTACCCTAAGAAGGTTCCCAGGGCCTTTGGAGGAAAAACAGCCCCACAACATCACGGAACCTCCACCATACTTAGCAGTGGGGATCAGGTAATTTTCGGTATAGCCATCCTTCTTTTTACGTCAAACCCACCTTGAGTGTTGGTTCCCGAAAAGCTCAATTTTTGTTTCATCTGACCATAGAACACGGTTCCAGTCAAAGTTCCAGTAGCGTTTACCAAACTCCAGGTCACTGTGCATGGGGGCAAAATAAACTTGGGTCCTCTTCCAGGCATGTTTGTAACAGTTCCAGTTTGAACTTTTTAAGTATTGCCCTAACGGTAGATATGGGCATTTTCAGGTGAGCTATTTTTTTATAGCCATTCCCTGACTTATGAAGCTCAACACACTTTTCCCTCATTTGATTTGTGTGTTCTCTTATCTTTCCCATGTTTATTTATGAATAAGGGAATATGGCCTCTGTGTCACCTCATATTTATTCCCCAGTGAAACAGGAAGTCATGGATTACGGCTTGAAAGTTCCTAAACACTCTGATCAACTTTAAAAAGTAAAATATAAATGGAGAAAATGCTTCAGTTACATTTTGTTCATAAGAATTTCTAGGGGTGCCAATAATTGTGGCACACGTGGTTTTGTTAAAAATAATTATTTTTTGATTAGGGATTTTTTTTTCTCAGAAGAAATTTACTTCAATTAAAGGTTGGATTTTTCTAATTCACCAAAAAGTGAATTTTTTATAACCCTTTTTATTAATTTTTACCAGGGGTGCCAATAATTGTGGAGGGCACTGTTCATATATTTGAAGGGCATATCCACAGCTTTCATTTAGTATACACCATGCCATGATGTGTGAATGTGGAAAGTGACTTTTGGGGCTTGATATTCAAATATACCATGTCCTCTCCAACAGGCTCTTTTTATTGAAATATACTGTAATTTTGATCCTCTTAAAATGGAGTCATCATGGACTTGAGATACTCATAAACACATAACTCAGCACTATCAGATGGTGAAACCCTCATCTTTATGTCTTATTCCATGAAAGTAATGAGGGTCTTTGAATGATAACTGCATCAAGGGATTTTAATGATCTTGATCTTCTGAAACATATGAGACAACAGTAAAACAATACAACAATATACATAGTGCATCAATAATACCCATACACATCATAATGCACAACTCACCCCAACATGGTATTGCACAACCTTTAAAGCCTAGTTTTCTAACTACTGCACATTTCTACTTCTTAGACAGAATAAAAACATCAATTTGCACAGCCCTTACATTGCATTTGTCCACTCTATTAAACATTCTCGTTATAGTTTAGTATTCATCAATTTATAATGGTTAAGGAACTGGCCTTGTAACCGAAAGGTTGCAGGTTTGATTCCCAGGTAGGACACTGCCATTGTGCCCTTGAGCAAGGTACTTAACCTGAATCTCTTCAGTATATACCCAGCTGTATAAATGGATAATATGTAAAAAAAAGAAAGGCTAAAAAGTTGTGTAAGTCGCTCTGGATAAGAGCGTCTGCTAAATGCCTGTAATGTAATGTAATCAATTTGCATAAATGCACACATGCATGTCAAGTTAGGCCTCTGTTCAGATCATTGGCCTCTTTTCATTCTTGATCAGTAAACCAAGTCATTCCAATGACCAGTTACCTATAGAACATGGGCATCCCCTAAAATGAGTAACAGCCTGTGAAAAGATTATTATTATCACCCTCTTAAGCCAAATTATGTCAGAAAATAGCTATGCATGCCATGTACAATAAATGTCCGGCATGTTCACATTCTGCATATTGTGCTATATTGCAAACAACTGCATAAAAAGAGTTAACAAAATGTTCAAATTAAACTGATCAAATTAAAGACTGAGGTGAATCAATATGCTCCTGATTAGATCGTTGAACACATGTTTAAGTTTGAACACTGTGAACTGTGTTTAAGTTCTTTCATAATTTTGTTTCCTTAAACGTATTAACATAATGCAGGTTTGGCTCATTATCAATTTGCGTTGTCTTTGAATTGTTCATTATCAACCAAATGTTTCGTTTTTGTGGCCATGTGTCCACACTTTCATCAATTAGGAGCCTATTGATTCACCTCAGCCTTTCATTTGCTCAGTTTTGTTACCTCTTTTAATTAAATTGTTTGCAATATAGCACAATAAGCAAAATGTGAACATGGGACATTTATTGTACATTGCATGCATATCTATGTTCTGACATAATTTGTCTCCTGCGCTCCTTAAGTCCAAAGCCTATTTGAGCTTAAAACTCAGGAAGTTGTAAGACTAAGTGTAAGTTTTTTCTTTTCTTTAATTCTCTGACTTTGAGGTTATATTTAAGAGACCTTTTTTTTTTCGCAAATCATTTTTTTATTTTTTGTGGTTTGAGTATTGCGGCTCCTTCCTGATTATAACTGTACCGCCACAAAGATGAAAACGCCTGTAAAACGTCAAGACACCCTTTCAAGGAGAGCTATAAATGAGCTCAGAATTGATCCACGTTCATTATCAGTGGAAGGGTATCGAAACCCAACTTGTGTCTGGGGTCAAATATTGCACCAGTGCAAGAGGGGAAACACCTTACAAAACCGCAAGACCTTTTATGATGCGTGGAGAAACACCCCAAAAGAGGAGAGGGAGGAACTGGACCCCACTGAACTGGACAACGACCCCACTGAACTGGACAACGACCCCACTGAACTGGACAACAACCCTACTGAACTGGACAACTCCACCAAACTGGACAACCACAGATGCCAAGTGTATGATGTAATGTTTTCTTCCCTCACACTTGATGAAGCACACCATCTCTTGGACAATATTGACCTCACCAAGATTTCAACATTGCCACCAGCAACTCCACAATCTGGTGACATGTACATTTACAAGAAGACAAAGGAGTATGATGAGGATTGGAGGGCAGACCAGATCATATGGAAAAACCAAGGAACAAAACGCTTACCATCCACAAGGCCAATACTTAAAGTTATGTATTTCACAACCTGTAATGAATCCAAGCACTTCCATAAACGGGCATACCAACACATCAATAAATCATCATATATTCTCATTCATTACATTGGTGATGAAACTGCCATAATTCCAAGGCCACATGGGAATTCAACACGTGACCGCCCCTTCATCAGCACTGCTCCTTCAGTCTTTCACAATATTTCTGCAAGAAAAAATGAGCCGCCAGCCACTATATATCATGACCTCAGTACTACCCCTCTGCAGAGCAACAGCCACATCCCTGTCAAAACGCCACGGAACCTGGAACAAGTCCAAAATAAAATCAAAGCTGTACGATCTAAATCTGTCCCTCACCACAATGCCATCATTTCTTCATATTGTATGGCAGAGTATCTGGAGGGCTTCATCAGAGAAATGACCATCTACCCCAACATGGTGACTGTGGCAGCATTGCCTGAGATGGTGGAGGAGTTCAAGAAGCTGTTGCTCCTTCTGCCACAGTCCCACCCCCCACAGATGCTTTACTATGACACAACCTTCAATATGGGAGACTTTTATATATCCACATTACTGTTCAGCCATGGGGCTTTTCAAGAAAGACCCACAACCCCCTTGGCAATAATGGCACATCAGACTAAAGATCAAAAGTCCCATGAGGCATTTTTCCTACAAATACTGCACATGTTACCTGAGCTGACCTCTAAAAGAATTGTCATCTGCACAGACCGGGAAGCTGCCATAGAGAATGCTATAGAGAAGGTGCTCCCTACAGTCCCTATTGTCAACTGCTGGAACCATCTCATGCAGAATGTGAAGCACACCGTGAGGGGCTGTGGGGGGACCAAAGAAGATGTTGAAGTATACCAAGCCCATCTCAACCAACTACTCTCCTGCATTTCCCTCACCCAGTACCACACAGTTAAACAGGACATTTCCAGCATGTGGTCAGCATCATTTGTACAATACTACAATACATCCATAGAGGACACTGTTATCCACAAAAGTGCACAATTTGTACTTAATGACCTGGGCCTCATCACAGCTGGAATCACCAATAACATTGCAGAAAGTTTCAATGCAACTTTGAAAAGGCTACAGGATTGGAGAGAAGTCCGGCTTGATATGATGATTTTTTCACTGTACAAAATGCAGAAATACTACATTAACGAAATCTGCCGGGGTTGGTGCAACATTGGACAATATCACCTGAACGCACAATTCGTTCCGTTTCAATCCACTCTCCAAGACATGAATTTCCCTGCAGATGTCCTCTCCCTAGAAGACATCACCCTCCTTGCACTAAAAGGAGAGATTGCGGAAGGTCAGGAGCAAGAGGATGAGGCAGGGTTGAAGACAAGGGAAGCACTCGCTCGATTGATAGTGGCCAAAAGAAATATCACGCTTGACCCTGCCTCATCTTCTTTCATTATAACTGGATGGCAAAATCAAAAATATGTCGCAACACTCTTTCCCAAACCAACTTGCTCTTGCAATACAACTGTAGATTGTCCACATATCCTGGCTGCACAAATTTCCATAGGAAAAACTACCACTGGATCCACCAAAACATCTTACCATCTGAAAACACTTCAACAAAGCTTACGAGGGAAACGGCGCTCCGGCCTTAAGGGACCCACAGAGGAGCAGCTGAAAGTGGTGGTCCCTGCACCAGATTCAAAGCTGGGTATCCAGAACCAGAACATTTTGGTGAGTGTTGGACATGTAATGGTGTACTTGCTTTGCAAATAGCTTTTTTTTTTTTTGCTGGACCACAAGGGTGAGCGAGCCTATGAGATAATATGACTGACTGAATACCCATTGGTGAAATGTGCACATTTGGTGACACTATATAGTAGTCCAGCTGAACTAGGGCTTGACTGGTCTTGTTTACTTGAATCCCAATTTTCATGTGTGAACTTTATATATACTGCATGTCTTGTTCGCAGGCTGACTCGAGTGCAATCAATGGGCACCAACCTACACATCCAAGCAAAGACCTCAAAAATACAGACGAGGACATAAACGATGTGTTGGTAAGAAGAGTTGTTAAATGAAGCCTTTCACCACACATTCAATCCATAGATCCCATGAGTTGAATAATTTGATATACTGTGCGTCTTGTTCACAGGCTGACACAAGTGCATCCAGTGAGCAGCAACAAGATACACAGGAGGATGCAGAAACTATGTTGGTAAGAATTCTACAGCACTTTAAAAACTCTTATAATGTCTTTAAAACAGTGGTGCAGGGGTCAAATGCTCTAAAAGATAAATAAATAGAGGTTGCATTCCATATTGTTACCAGTTACTCCACAATCCGGTAACATTTATTTTCCGGTAACATTTAATATATGAAAAAAATGAGGAACAAAACATTTAGCATCCACAAGGTCAACACTTAAAGCTATGCATTTCAGTCAGTAATACATTCAAGCGCTTCCATAAACATCTAGTATGTGAGTGTGTAGGGCTAGGTTTTCAAATTATGTCAAGCAGACTTAAGTGCCAAAATGTTTGAAACAGAATAACCTCCTCAAAAGGTGCTGGTCACTGGTCTAACAATCCTATACCAATCTCTGTTCTGTTTTCACGTTTTACAGAATGATCCAGAAACCTCCAAGAAGAAATTCCAAAATGAGGTGCATGCTATTGCCACAAACACAGCATGTAGCATGAAGCAAGGCAAAGTGAAGCAATCATGCTAATTTTTGTGTCATTTATTTGATTAGGCAATACAACTTTGGGGTGGGGAATGCAGCAATGACATTGTGGCTGTCATGGATACCCAGGGGAATATGGTTTTAAGACAGGAGGAATTTTTGACTTTGAAACCACATAATTGGCTTAATGGAGATGTAAGTACATTTAATTTAATGTCATTTAGCTTGAAATCTAACCTGACAATAGCATTTATGCTGTCATTGTAATTTGTTTCAGATCATTGATTTTTACCTGGCCATGTTTGCCAGTGGCACCAGAGTCTACCATTTGGACCACTTTTTGACATGGGCCATTATGAAGGGTAAACGGGATATAATGTCAAGGCAGCTTTTGTCCAAAGTAAGTTTCTATCAGAATATCCTATTGAAATAAGTACTAGATTAATCAATTATGTTTTTAGCTTGCCAAACAATATCTTTGACTAATGCCACAATCTCTTTAAGGTCACTTTTGAAGACTATGATGCAGCTGTTGGTTGCTTCAATACTGGTGCCCACTGGAAGCTTGTGGCAAGTATACCTGATCATCATTATAATTGAGGAAATTATAATGTTTAATTGGGGGGGGGGGCAGAATCTGTGCTGAGAGGTACATCATCAGCTATTATGATGGTAATAATCACATTTTGTATCTCCCTTGAATGCAGTTTCTTCATTCCCCAAGCAAGCTCCTTTACGTGCTTGATCCTGCAGGACACAATGAGGAGAAAGATTCCAGAGAGGCCACAAAGCTGTTTAGGCTATGTTATTTTCATCTATATAAACCCTTGCAGACCTGTGGCTTGTTGTACAAGTATCTCAGAGTAGAAGTGCTGATCCAGGGTCAGTAGTTGTTAGATAAGCACTTCCACTCGTGTACCAACCCTGAATCAGCACTCTTACTCCTAGTCGACTCAGAGATGCTTGATAGATATTTGCCCTGGACTGTATTCATTAAACCTTCCTTATAAACTTGACATACCTAGTAAATAGTACAGTTCCCTTGGGGACCTGGGGAAAATGTTTTTGGTTACTGGAAATGTATTTGTGGGACTTAAGGAGTGCCTGATATATCTCCACTTGCAAGAGATGTCTACGCTTTTCAAGTACCTTGGAACTTAAGTACCTTAAGTTGTAGTCAAATATATTCAACTACTTTTTCAAATATTTGTGCCCAGGTCTGCTTGACACTCTGATGCATGGAATGCATCTCATTTTGGAATTTGCTCTTATTGTCGCATGAGTGTTTTATATTCTGGATTTTCCTTTTCACCTACTCTAATGCATTAGGAGGCTCCTTTGTTTGCCTAATGCTAAATTTGCCTAATGACAAAGTACATCTACAATAATTCAAGGTCCAGAGTTCAATTCTGGCCAGGACCATCTTGTCATCCCTTCTTTTCCTCTAATAGGCCTACTGCCACTATCATAATGAAACATAAATGCCTTATAAATAAATAAAAAATATGTAAGAAAATCATGAATTGTATAAACAATGAATGCATGCTCAATCATTAAAACTAAAATAATAATAATGTTTCAGACAATATTTTGTCATGCGACGGAACTCCACCCAGAAAGGGGACTGGGACCAAATTGTCTGGAAACCTGCAACAATTCATCATACAGTTCAGAGGGATGGTAACAGCTGTGCACATTCACCTTTCTATCCGCCACCTGGCCGTTTATGATATGGTGGAGGGTAGTAGTCTCTGTGGTGAGTGGGTGGGAGTTTTCCCATAGCACTCTTAGGATTTTAGCCCGGTCCTCTGCATCCAACTCCCGCCGTCCTTTACCCTCTTCTTTGTGTCTGTACCACTCAAATGAGTACCAACTCTCACTGACAACCCCTCTACCTAGCCGCGACAAAGTAATGAAGAACAAGACAAACAAGCGGAGGCTGGGCGAGCTCCTGTGCACACACAGCATAGGAGATCATATCAAGATGGTCAGCAGAGCAGACAGTATTGTCACTCATGACGAGGCTGACGTCTCCCTCATTTCATACATGTTGGATGCAGCCAGGCGCGGAGCTACAACTGTCCACATTCTCAGCGACGACACTGATGTGTTTGTGCTCATGGTCTATTGGTGCTGGAAGGTGGGTATCACATGTCACCTGCAGATGGAGAGATGGGATGGCACTGTTCTCAACATCAATTTGACAGTAGAGAATCTGGGTGAGCAGTGTCGCTCCATCCTGGCTATGCACGCTCTCTCCGGGTGTGACACCACCTCCTATCCTGCCGGGAAAGGGAAGGTGTCCGCACTCAAGGCCATGAGAGTAGTACCTGATGACCTGCTTCATTTCATCGGAGAGGAGGGAGCTACTGATTTGCAGATCACAGAGGCAGTGAGAGGTTTCTTCCTGGCTCTGTACAACCAGAGGAAGTCGGCATCTCTGAACGTCGCCAGATATGACATCTACCAAAAGCGCAAAACCCCCCCAGCACTGAAGACACTGCCTCCTACAGTGCGCAACGCGCACCTCCATGGACGACGTGCCTACAGGTGCTGCTTTGGAAAGCAGCAGACCGCCCTGATCCACCAGCTGTGGACATCAACATTTTTTACTTGTATCATCTCTCTTTTTTTTGAGGATATTATTTAGCCAGTCATATTATTCTAGTTTGGTATGGTACTTACAATTGGGTATTGGAGGTAACAAAGGTGAGTCACCTCAGAGTGTAATGGTCTGTGAATTAAAATGTTCTGCATCGTTTGGATAATTCTGTTCATAAATATTCTACAATTTATAACCGAGTTGAAGTTATTTCAATTATTTCAAATACATAAGTTATCTGTCCAATCCAATCGATTCAGCGTCCTCTAAAACTTCTAAATTGACTCAAACTTCATCAAAATCGGCCCACCGGGGGTTGAAATATGACTTTTGGTTTAAACGGCCATTTGAAATTTTGAAAATGGATTCAGCATCCTCAATAACCCCCAAAACCACTCCATTATTGTCCAAATCTGCCAAGCAGTTGCTGAAATATTGCCCACATAGGTGATTATGCTAATTTATGCTAATTATGCAAATTGCCCAACATATGCAAGTTAGCATCCGGCAGTTTCTAAATGCTGGGGACCCATACTGTACATTTCTAACATAAATCTTTGGGGTACTCAACATTTCCGGGTTCACAATAGGGCTCTATTGGCTGGCAAATAGACTACCTGGCGGGGGAACTTGCGTAATCCCCAGTTGGTGCTCCTGTTGCACTTTCCTAACCATTTTGTTTTCTCGACTTTCCTCCACATACCGCCGGCGGGGCTCATGTCCCGCATCTCGAGGGCTGCTGTCATCTGTTGTCCGACTTCCTCTCCGTTGCCGCTTGCCCAGCCATCCCCGCCCCCTCCTCCACCACTGCCTGTCGCTCCCGCCACCATTCAAGCTGCCACATCTGGACTGCCTCCAGCTGGACTGTCATCTAGCTGCTGCAAATTCTATTCACATGAACATTGGCTGATTGACCATGTTGGTCATTAAAACCTAGACCCTGTGTTGACCGGAGGAGGACGGCTTCCCCCCTTGAGTGTGGTTCCTCCCAAGGTTTCTTCCTATCTATCTCCAGGGAGTTTTTCCTTGCCACTGTTGCCTTTGGCTTGCTCTTGTGGGGGTTTAGTCCAGGGTTTTCTGTGAAGCGTATTGTGACAATTGTTTGTGAAATGCGCTATATAAATAAATTGATTTGATTTGTCAACAACATGGCAGTGATGAGCTTTCAGAATTGAGAATAATTTGATCTATATAGAATACTCCCATCTCGGAATGTACTGTAATGTACTTTTTTAAAAATCCTATAGAAGTGTTCAATTTAATTCATACCTCTTTGAATGGAGACAATTCCACATTCAGAATGTAATTATCTGCTTTGTTTTTGTTAATAAACAGCCAAAAATGTGCCTTCAAACAAACCCAAGTGTTATATTGTCATGTATTACCCTGTAATTGCAATTGTGCTACCAAAGAAACTAAATCAAGATATACAGTGAGCACCATAATGCATTGGACAGTCACACATTTTTTGTTATTTTGGTTCTGTACTCTAGCACTTTGAGTTTTAAAGGATACAATGACAATGAGGTTGAAGTGCAGACTGTCAGCTTTAATTTGAGGCTATTTTCATCCATATCAGATGAACCGGGGTAGGACTAGATTTAGCTGTAAATTATGCTGGAACAATATGGAACACATGACTGGCTAAATGGCTAAGTCATCAAGGGTCTGAGGTATGAAACAAACCTCAAACCACCACTCTGCTGCCAGATATGCAGTAGATATGGATGGATAACTTTAAGCATGGTTTCTCCTGACTAATTTTCCAATTGAAGTCTGGAAAAAGTCAGGAGAAGAAACCGTTCAAGTTATCCATCCATATCTACTGCATATCTGGCAGCAGAGTGATGGTTTAAGGCTTGTTTGATACCTCAGACGCTTGATGACTTAGCCATTTAGCCAACCATGTGTTCCATACTGTTCCAGTGTAATTTACAGCTGAATCTAGTCCCACCCCCCAATTCCCACATGGATCCATTCAAATGCAGAGAGGTTATAGTATCACTTGTAGGAGTACCAGAAAAAAAGATATCAAGAGTCTTTTGATATCATTTTATACCCAGTTATGATGGCATGACCGGTTTACCTGTGGAATGTTCCAAACAGGTATTTTTTAAACTTCCCAGTCAATTCTTTTTGCCCGTGTCCCAACTCTTTTGGAACGTGTTGCAGGCATCAACTTCGGAATTGTTGTATATTTACAAAAATCAATAAATTTGATAAGGTAAAACATTAAATATCTTTTCTTTGTTTTCAATTAAATATATGTAAAAGATAATTTACAAATCGCTGCATTTTACATACTGTCCCAACTTTTTTGGAATTGAGGACTGTAGATACATTGAAGTTATACCAAAAAAAATAAATACAGGAATACCGTGAAATACGTTTTGAATTGATGTATATGTATATCAGCAAAAATAACCCTCTTCATGAGAATTGCAACTTGAGGCTTCAGAATTTTGATGTAACAAAAGATTGTTAAAAATTTTAACATGGCGCAACTGCATTTAGGGCAGGGTGGGCAACGACCCGATGGTCTATCCAGCCCGCGCTGCCCCATCTGAATTGCTCACTCAAATGGTAAATAAACGTGAAATTCCTGTGTAATTATACCACGTCATTCTACTATCAATATCTGCTACTAAATATGAAATAAATATCCAATCCTACCATTGCTTTTACGCATAGAGACATCCCTTTCAAAATTCAGTGGTCAATTATTGTCTGGGTCAATCCACGTGAGAAATAAACAACACTTTATAATGCTATTACACTATCTGAAACGTTGATGCCCATGCTCTGCAAACCCGGCTCAGTCATGTTTTATGTTTGATTTGTCCTGAAGCTAGAACATTTGCCAGCATTTTCCTGATGGTGGAATATTATTTTATTGTAATTAATCATACATACTATACACTGTATGGTAAAATTTTCATTGAGGTGAGTATGAATGTGTATATGCTTTATAATGGACATAGAATATTTTATTCATTTTATGAGAGGTTTGGATAGGTGTTTAGACCCATAGACATTTACCCCCTATACTGATGAAAATATAGTAATCCCCACTTGAAAATGAAGCAAAAGTGAGTTTTTGGAGCCAAAACAGTTGATTTGTAGTAAAATATATAATTATTTAATGATTTACAGCAGTGCACAATTTAGCAATTTTGGATACATTTGAAGATGCTAAGGGACAGCAGGGTACACTGCCTATATTTAGAATCATAGATCTGTAGTAGTTCTGCATATCACTCTCAGATTGTGGACACGGAGTTTATGATCCAGCAAATGTATAGTTTTATACATTAACTCAGTATTTCATTGCTAACTAAAGAAAAACAAATTTTGTTTGCATTTTTTCAAGATTTCTTTGCATTTGTGGCACCTTATTTTGACATAAATTATGAAAATAAACTAATCTAAGTTAGTATTGTAAATGGTGCAACTGTCTTGTTTTATTTAAGCCATGTTCCACGTCTCTGTGATGCTCATACCTGGAGTAAAGCCTTAAATAGAGCACCCCCTAAATAGGTGAGAATTGACCAAATTTAGCATCTGAGCGTAAGGGGTATCATTTAACCATTTCTAAAATATTTCTCATGAATTTCTAAAATGACGCATAATACATACACTGCCTGGCCACAAAAAAAAGTTGCACACTAATATTTCATTGGACCTTTAGCTTTGATTATGGCGCGCATTCGTCGTGGCATTGTTTCGACAACCTTATGCAACGTCACAACATTTATTTCCGTTCAGAGTTGCATTCATTTTTGGACAAGATCTTGTATTGATGACGAGTGAGTCTTCTCCAGCACATCCCAAAGACTTTCAATGGGGTTAAGGTCAGGATGGCCAATGCATGTGTAAAAATGATTCCTCATGCTCCCTGAACCACCCTTTCACAATTTGAACCCGATGAATCTTGGCATTGTTGTCGTGGAATATGCCCATTGATGGGATAACCTGGTCATTCAGTACATTTGGGTACTCAGCTGACTTCATTTTATTGCTGCGTAATGTTGCTGAGCCTAGACCTGACCAATTAGCTCCACACATGCATGCAGATCCTGGAAGAACACTACCTGGAGAGCCTGGGACACCTCACTAAAAACTGAAGAACATCCATCTATCAAACTGGCCGGAGGCATTCCAGGTGGCTACCAGGTGGGCCAAAAATAAGTTTGGCAGAAGACTGCACCCGACCACCCTGGACATTGCCGAGAAAACATTCAGCCCAATCCTCACTCCCAGGAGCACTACAAGCGCAGTCTCCACAAGCAAGAGATTTTCAGCGCTGGCTGACACTCCACCACCCCCACCCACAACATGGAGGTCCACTGTCACACCACCCCAGGACCAGGACCAGTACCAGAGGGAGTGGCCAGCTCTGAGGCAGACATATCCCATCCAGAAGCCCTGCACCGGCATGTGTGCACACTACAGCTTTGGAGAAACAGCAAGGACTACTCTTGAAGAACCTATCCTGCTGAAAAAACCTCCCTAAAAAGCAAAAAAGGATCCATTTATTACAGAAAACTGCAGTTTTAACTGAAAATTATTTCTGGAGACACCAGCTACAGTACACGGATCAGGTGTACTACAGACACAGCACTACAGAGACTGTACTATCTTGTAGTAGAAACCTAATGGTGTCAACTAAGCTACAAGGTACCAGTCTGTATAGGCTGCATTGGTATGCGTCAACCTTGAGTTGACAAGGCACGCTATCAATCAGGCAAACCACACACCGCCGCTTGCACTAAAAACACACAAAAAAAACAACCACACCTAAACAACACCGCACCTACACCCAGAGCTATGGCAGCCTTTGCGGAGGCTACCAGGATTTTCTTCAGGATCATCCAGACAACACACCACCTGCAGAACACCGCGGTGCCTGGAGGCAGGACTACTTCACCAGCCAGCCTACAAAAGAAGATGCAGGAACTGGCCACCCTGGTGACACCGGCCTCCCAGACGGACAACACCATGGTGAAGCTGGCGGGGAATGCCCTCAACTGGCTCCACACAGGCATGAAGATCCTGGAATAACACTACCTGGAGAACCTGGGATACCTCACTAAAAAACTGGAGAACATTCATCTATCAAACTGGCTGGAGGCATTCCAGGTGGGCCAAAAAGAAGTTTAGCAGAAGACTGCACTGACCACCCTGGACATTGCCGAAAAAACATTCACCCCCATCCTCACTCCCAGGAGCACCACAAGTGCAGTCTCCACAAGCAAGACATTTTCAGCGCTGGCTGACACTCCACCACCCCCACCCACAACATGGAGGACCACTGTCGTACCACCCCAGGACCAGGACCAGTACCAGAGGGAGTGGCCAGCTCTGAGGCAGACATATCCCCCTGGAAGCCCGGCACTGACACGGAATGCTGAGAGGAAGCACTACACCACCAGAGGAACAGGACAAGCAGTGGGATCACAGGATACCACAGGGTCTGGGAACCGGTACCACTGCCGCAACGACCCTTAAGGACCACACAGGACCGCTACAACTCTGGCTCCACACCTAACCCCCACCACACTCCTACACCCAGCCCTCCCCGTAACCCGAACCCCACCCCTAACCACAACCTACCCAGACCTACCCCCACACTTACCCCCACCACTAACTCTAACCCCACCCCTAACCATAACCTACCCAGACCTACCCTCACACCCACCCCTAACCTTAACCCCACCCCTAACCATAACCTACCCAGACCTACCCCCACACTTACCCCTACCACTAAACATAACCTACCCAGACCTACCCTCACACCCACCCCCACCCCTAACCATAACCTACCCAGACCTACCCTCACACCCACCCCCACCCCTAACCATAACCTACCCAGACCTACCCTCACACCCACCCCCACCCCTAACCATAACCTACCCAGACCTACCCCCACACTTACCCCCACCACTAACTCTAACCCCACCCCTAACCATAACCTACCCAGACCTACCCCCACACCCACCCCCAACCCCAGGCCTGCCCCCACCCCCATTCCCCAGCCCCACGCCATGAGGGCCAGAGTGGAAGATGGAACCTTCCACCCGACACGACATCCCAGGTCCACCATAAAGATCCAGGAATGGAAAATCACCGTCAGAAAACCAAACATCATCTTGGGGGACTCCAACCTCTCCAGGATCCAGTCCTACTCCAGGGGGGATCTTCAGATTGACAGCTACCCCGGGGCAACATTCCAACATGTAGCGGGCCTCCTGGAGAAGACAGTGGTGGATCCTAAGGTACAGAGAGTCACCCTATCCTTTGGAATCAATAACAAGGACCAGCGCCTCACCAAAAATTACTTTGAATTCAATAAAGAATTCTTCTTACAGACCAGCGGCACAGCTATGGGCAAAAAATTTGCACCGGCTTATGCCAACATTTACATGGCGCATTGGGAGGAGACTTCCCACTAATTATTTTAGGTATTTAGATGACATTTGGGGAACATGGACACATAGCTCAGAAGATTTCAAACACTTCATACAGATCCTCAACACGCACCATACATCTATCACAATGAAACACACCACGCATTATGAACATAAAGATTTCTTGGACACTACCACATACAAGGGGCCCTCATTTCCCCAAACACACACATTAGACACTAAAGTGTTCTTTAAAGACACAGACATACATGCACTCTTACACAAGGACAGTCTCCACCCAAAACATACATTCAGAGGCCTGATTAAATCCCACTTGCTAATGTTCAACAGAATCTGCACACAGATTACAGACTTTGAGGAGGCTACCAAAACCCTCTTCAATGTATTAAAACCAAGGGGGTATTCCAGATCGTTCCTCAGACAGATTCGGAAAACCTTCTTGGCTACAAAACAACAGGACACTAGAAAAATAATTCCGATTATCAGCAGCTACTAGACATTCAGCCAAATAGCGATAATAACAAAACAAAATACATTTCAAAACAAAATAATTTCACCCTACAAAAAAAACAAAAACCTTAAGAATCATCTGGTAAGTAGTAAACTACCGGAAATCAACATTTTACCCACACAAAGCCCGATATTTTACTAACAGGCCACTACAGTGAAAAACAACACTACAAACACAACATACCTTATTAAACAAACACTCACAGTTAACACATATAACTGCATATATGTCATAAAGTGCACACACTGTGACATAAAATATGTAGGAGAGACAGGAAATACAATTAAGACCAGATTGACACAACACATATATAACAGAAAAAAATCATAGAAAAACAGACACACACAGTAAAGTATAATATTTAATATTTTGTCACATATCCTTTGCATGCTGTTACTTCCTGAAGTCTGTGACCCATAAACATCAAAAGACTCTCGATATCTTATTTTCAGGTACTGATACAAGCGATACTATAACCTCTCTGTGTTTGAATTTATCTCTATGGGAATTGGGAGGTGAGACTAGATTCAGCTGTAAATTACGCTGGTACAGTATGGAACACATGACTGGCTAAATGGCTGTAAGTCATCAAGGGTCTAAGGTATCAAACGAGCCCCAAACCATCACTCTGTGGCCAGATATGGAGTAGATGTGGATGGATCACTTTAAGGGTTGTTTCTCCTGACTTTTTTCCCCATAGAGTTATATAGGAAAATGAGTCAGGAGAAATAACCCTTGCAGTGATCCATCCACATCTACTCCATATCTGGCAACAGAGTGATGGTTTGGGGCTCGTTCGATAGCTCAGACCCTTGATGACTTACAGCCATTTAGACAGCCATGTGTTCCATACTGTACCAGTGTAATTTACAGCTGAATCTAGTCTCACCCCCCAATTCCCATAGAGATCAATTCAAATGTAGAGAGGTTATAGTATCGCTTGTAACAGTACCTGAAAATAAGATATAGACAGTTTTTTGATGTTGATGGTCACAGACTTCAGGAAGTAACAGCATGTAAAGGATATGCGACCAAATATGAAATATGATACTTTAAAAATATGTTAAAGCAAAGGGTATGAATACTTATGTAAATGAGAGATTTCAGTTTTTGATTTTTAATAAATGTGCAAAAATTTCTAAAAACATGTTTTCACTTTGTCATTATGGGTTATTGAGTGTAGATTGATGGGCAAAAATGCCAATTTTATCCATTTAAAATTAAATCTACAACACAATAAAGTGTGCAAAAAGTGAAGGGGTATGAATACTTTCAGGAGCCACTGTACATAGTCCACCCATATTAGGGGACCAACAGTAATTGTACAAATGACCATAATCTTATATAAAGTCGTTACATTTAGTATTTGTTACAAATCCTTTGCATTCGATGATGAATGATATCGGCCTCCCATAGTCATCACCAGACACTGGATATTTTTCCTAGTCATACTCTGCCCGGCCTGTACTGCAGACATCTTCAGGTCCTGTTTTTTTCAGGGGCTTTCTGGCTTCAGTCTTGTCTTCAGCAAGTCAAACGCATGTTCAATTGGATGGGTGATTGACTTGGCAGGTCAATGACATTCCATTTTATGGCCCTGAAAAACTCCTTGCTTGCTTTAGCATTAGGTTTGGCCTAATTATCCTGCTGCAAAGTGAAGTGCCGTCCAATGAGTACTGAGACATGTGGTTGGATCTGAGCAGATAAGATTTCTGCACATTTCAGAATTCATCCTGCTTCTGCCGTCAATGCAGCAGTGAGATAATCAATGAAGACAAGTGAGCCAGTTCCAGTGGCAGCCATACATGCCTATAAAACTGCCTCCACAATGTTTGACAGACTGGGAGGGGGGTCATGAGCAGTTCCTTTCTGTCTCCAGCCCTTCCTCTTTCCTTTCCATCACTTTGGTACAGGTTAATACACTCCTCTCATCTGTCTTTGTTCCAGAACTCTACAGGTTTTTAATGTCCTTTTTTTTTTGAGCAAACTTTAACCTGGCCATTCTGTTCTTGAGGCGTATCAGTGGTTTGCATCTTGTGGTGAACCCTCTGAGGCTTTGCTGGTGTAGTCTTCTCTTTATGGTAGTCTTTGCAACATCTATGCCTACATCCTGGAGAGTGTTCTTGATCTGTTCCGAATTTCAAAGGGGTTTTTTATTCACAATTGAAAGTATTTTTCATTCATCCACAACAGTGGTCCTCCGTGGTCTACCAGGTCGTTTGCTATTGCTGACCTTGCCATTGTGTTCTTGCTCCTTAACAATGTACCAAACGGTTTATTTTGACACACCCATGGCCATGTATCTGATCAATTTATTCTGATTTTTCAGTCTCATGATGGCCTGCTTTGCTGGCATTGATACTTATTTGGTCCTCATGTTGAGAGAGAACAGCAACAGACTCCAAATGCAAATGCCACACCTAGAATTAACTCTAGACCTTGTGTTAGTTTTCTTGTTCATTAACTAATGATGCAAACACATAACTGGCCAAGAAACAACTGAGCAGCCAATTGTCCTATTACTTTTGGACCCCTACAATGGGGAGACTATGTATAAAAAGGCTGTAATTCCTACATGGATAACCCAATATGGATGTAAGTACCCTCAAATTAATCCCCTCACAGTCTACTCTTTACTAGTATATTCATTGGTTAATTTAAAATCAATGTGGTGGAGCACAGAGCCTAAAATACAAAACTTGTGTCACTGTCCAAATGCTTACGGACTGCACTGTAGTTTCAATTTTAACATGCTAATTTCCATGGCAACAACAATAACAAAGATAAGAGCTCATATTAATCAGGAGGACTCTTTTAGAAATAAAAGAAAACCCAGGGTGGAATTTCCCTTTAATTAGAATCCTATAGTCTATAGATTCCAATGCAGCTCCCCAAGCATTCCATCAAAATTCTGAAGCCTCAGGTTACACTTCTTCTCATGAATAGAGTGATTTTTTCAGATATACATATCATACATCAATTCAAAGCTTATTTTGTGTACTTTCAACTTACTATGGGTAGCACCAGACAAGACTGTAGATAGCTATTAAGCTTTTTATAGAGGCATTGTGAAATTGCCTTATTACATCATAGGAGGTGAACTGTGAAAGGTCAAGTTCTATTGATCTCAGGGTACCGATCATAACACTATTGTATTGCTGGCATTGTAAGCTTTCTATACATATATGCTTCATCATATTCTGCATTGTTTACCTGTTTTTATATTTAATAGAAAAATTATGAAAAAACATGAAAAACAAATAATGATGGAGGGATGAAAAAACAAGTGATAGCACATAGAAAGCTACCATTGCCGCAATGCTATCATTCATTGTATACTACTAGGGGCCTAGACCATCCAAACAAATCACCATGAGACATCGTCCCTCCAAGTGGGCACGATGGCCAAAATTTGTGGCTCTGGCTCATGGATTATGTGGCTAAATAAACTCCGCTTTGAGCTGCGTTCAAAGTGCACAGTAAACGCCTCAAAGCGGCGCTTTCTCTGGACCAACACCGTCGAAAGCAGCGCTTTTTCCAGTTTCCTGACGAAAGAGACCACAAGAATTATGACCCATTTGGCGTTCCATATGTGGATGTGTATGGGCGGTGCCAGTCGCTTTGGTATCACATGATCAAGTTTAGGAAACAGAAGGCACGAGAGAGTTGAACATGTGAGTTTATATTTATAAAGTCCTGTATTTAGCTATTCTAATTATAACGCATTGCAATACATTTAATCCGAAGAATTGCCGTGCGTAATCTGCTCATTAATTTTGCCTAGCAGTACGCACGTTCCGGGTTTCCATTCCGCTGTTCGATTCCGGCAATTACCCCGACCCCTCAAGACCATCGTTCTTCAGTCTGAACAACTCCGCTATGTTATTAATCAGGTACGAATGCAAACTGGGTACTTCGGTCCAAATATTAAATAAATTAGACACCGGTAGGTTAGTCTGAGGCATGCAATCATTTGTTACATGCATGCATTTATTTATTTGTGTGCTGTGTATGGACATGCGTACAAACCACCGAAATATAGTTCGGTGGAACAAACTCAGTGCTTTTTTAATTTGCCATATGTGCAACTTGTTATACTGTAAGTATGTGTTTTAGTTGCGTTTTATGAAGAATATCGGAGAAACTGCGGTTTACTGAAACACAAAGTAGTTTTCTTTCAACGTTAATGTATGTTTAACTATATGCATAATATGTATAAACCGATGCAGTCAGGACACCATTCATACACGTTAACAAACACACTAATATGTGGAAATGAATCCCATTTTCATAATCGTTTGGAGTTTCATTTTCCAGTTTGCAATGTTTCATTCATTTCAATTTATTTTCATTCATTTATAAAAAAATAAAAATAAAAAATAAAAAACTTGACTAGTGTGCTTAAGCTGACGTGTGGTTAAATGGGGATCCACGAGGAAGTCGTTGTAAAAATTACTAGATTGTGCTTGCCTTGTGTACATATGCTCTAGCAAGAGCCCTTCCCTAGAAAAAATGTGGGTGTGTGGCATCTTTTCGTGGAGATTGAACTTGTTTGTCCGCCAGTGACTTTGTGCCTTTAGATCAGTCAAGGCTGACGTGTCTTACATGGAACCCGGGCGCATGACAGTTCGGTTAGTCATAACCATAACGATGAAGTCTGTGCCCAGGTGTCGAAGGAGTCGGGAGAGGCCACGGACATCGTCCAGGAAGAGGCGGTGGCCATCGTGGAGGAGATGGCCCACAGGCTTCAGCTCAGCACTATCCGCTTCTTTGCCTTCGCCCTCAGTAAAGCCTTCAAGACCCTCTTCCGGAGCGTCCACGTCAACGAGGAGGGCATCCAGAGAGTGAGTCCCCCTGCCGCCTTGGTCCACGCATGCCTAACGGTCAGAACACCGGCCTAAAGATGGAGGATTTACTCAGGGAGACGGGAGGGCCTTGGTCTCTTGCAGCTTTGGACCCTCCACAAGGGTCACAGTCTTAGCAGAATTCATATCACTTATTGATGCATCACCAGTGATGATGAATGCAATTGTGTCGGACCTCTTCAGGAGAACTCCAGCCACTGTCATAACTGCTGTTTCCCCTCTCAGCTGCAGCAGGCCATTCAGGAACACCCGGTGGTACTGCTGCCCAGCCATCGCAGTTACATCGACTTTCTCATGATGTCCTACATCCTCTACACCTATGACCTGTCCCTGCCGGTCATCGCTGCAGGAATGGGTGCGTATCTAGGGCGGAGGCACTAGAATGGTAACCCGGGAGATCTTCTGGAATCCAGAACTCCTCAAAGACCCGAGTGCATTCCATCTTGGTTGGAAGGAGGTGACCTCATACTGAGGGCTTAGGGCAGTCGAGTGTGTGTTGACGTCTGATTGGTGTTCATTTACACAACGTTGTTATGCCTTGCAGACTTCCTTGGCATGAAGTTTGTTGGTGAGATGTTGCGAATGTCTGGCGCTTTCTTCATCCGACGGTCATTTGGAGGAGACAAACTGTATTGGGCCGTTTTCTCAGAATATGTCAAGACAATGCTGAGGGTAACTAAAATGCGCAACTTGTTTTGTGAAACAAACAAAACACCACAGAATGCATTTTTAAAAAAAGCTATGAAGGCGGGGGTTGAGTGCGAATGTACATCATTTATTTAAAAAAATGCATTCAACTGGAGACTAGAAAAAGTGTGGTAGTTAGTAGGTTGAGTGAAGATTGTCGTTTAGGGGTAAGAGAAGGCATTGCATGAACATTAACAGCAGAAATAAACTCATTTCCAGTTGTTACCTACACAACCCTTTCGTTGTTAGTTGTTAGCAATAAAGCTCTGCATGTGCTCTTTGAATTTTGATGTATCTACTGATTAAATTGGATATTTCTCTTAGGTGACTTATGCTTGAATTGCAGCAGTAAGATTCCAGTTTTCATGTGCGAAAGAAACTTCAGTACTCAATGGCCAAACTAAAGCAAATTTTTTGAAATCATTGGAACCAAACCGTTAGAACGACAGTACCGCACATGGCCACAAGAGGAAGCCTCAGTCTGTCAGCTTTTCAGTCATTTTTCGGAATATTGTGTTTCCAAGTTATTAGTCTCTTAAAATTACTGTCGTATTGACCTTTGATGAATCAACTTTGGTCGATCACATTTCTGTCATTTATTTTATGAGTTAACAATGTGTATATTTTATATTTTTTGCTTTACTAGTGTTGGCGCTTTCTTATTAGTAATGGTAAATCATGACATTGGTTTAATGTATAAATGTTTTCTTTGCATCTGACATGCATTCTCTCTTGCTTAGAATGGATATGCCCCGATTGAGTTTTTCTTGGAAGGGACAAGAAGCCGCACATGCAAGTCCCTGACGCCTAAATTGGGTACGTAAGCACTGTAGACAGTTTGGGGACAGTGTTCTTTCATTTGAACGGGGCACTACAGGGAACACTGCACACTCTTTTAATTTCAGGTTTGATGTAGGCCAGCGCTGCTAACTCCTGCATGTATTTCTCAGGAAGGGAGTGTGATGTGGCAATAACAACTTTTAATGTTGCGTTTGCCACATTTCTTGTGTCATATTCTTGGTCAATACGTGTATAATATTGCATAAGCTGATAAGTATTCAAATTTCACTTGTATATTGCACTGAACAACTGTGTATTAAGTGAAAATGTGAAGCTGATCCAAATTTTGTTTACTTTTAAGTCTTTGATTTGGAGGTGTACTGCAAAGTTGAAAGCAACCTTGGCAAATTGAAAGTTCACCAGAAAAATACCTTGAATCCGGGTCCTGGGTGACTTAATATACCTTAATATTATACTTATTATACCTTAATAATATACCTTTGCAGTGTTCTCTGTGCTTTGGGTTGTTACTGCGGAGAGAGAAAAGAAGAACTGACTATCATCAACAAAAACAGCCAACAAGAAGAGATGCTTTTGTAGACTTGTTCCCTACTGTTCATCTAGGTTTAATATCTATAGTAGATTTATGACGATTCTCTCCTGTGTGTCTTCTCTCTGCCAGGCCTGTTGAATATTGTGATGGACCCCTTCTTTAAGGGTGAAGTGTTTGACGTCAGCTTGGTACCCATCAGCATTAGCTACGAGAGGGTTCTGGAGGAGACCCTGTACGCCCGCGAGCTGCTCGGGGTCCCCAAACCCAAGGAGTCGACCTCGGTAAGTCGGTCACCGGGACGTGGGTCTCCGTTTGTCCTGGTATTCACCGAAACCTCTGCTCACAGTCGCTAGGCTAACGCAATCCTCAACTCTGTGTGACATTCTCAACATTACTGTGGGCGCTAAACCACAGCCTCAGATTGTATTTGTTGCCCTGTACTGGAGAACTGCTTTACCGTGCCGTATTGTGGGATATGCATGGGTAATACTGCGCGTAGCTAATTAGCGTATTTGATCTAATTTGGGAAGGGGAATCTGTTGGAACGAAAAGTAGCGTGCGCGATGCCCGCCTGGAATTGAGTCTGACACCCGTGGACAACCTTGTTGCGTGTCCCCCAAACTCCGTCTGTCACGCGCGTCATGCCATTAGTTAGCGTGATGGCCGAGGAGCTCCCCAGCGCCCACAGTGGCAATTTTAATGGGGAACGAATGAACACCAGCGGTACTACCGTCCTTGAGTGTTCCTGAACTGGAGAATCCGTGCTTATTGCGTACAAGTCAAAGTTAGGTTAAATGTTGATGTCGCCGCGGTAAAAGCATTAGCCTTTGAGTCAATGCGGCTGCGCACCGAAGACCTGGGTTTGCGCCCGGGTCCTGCCGGGGGCCTCGAGGGAGCGGCAACATTGGGTGACCGCTCCCGGGGAGGACGGATGGGTCTCGGCGGGGAGATTAGTTGTATACATAGCATAGCGGCCTGTATTGGGGTCACGAGGAGTCACGCCATGGAGAAGACTCCTTCCTGCTGCCAACCGCCGACGGGGTTGTGTAGCGGCGAATTCTCAGCAGTGCACGGAATTGAATCGCAACAGGGTACAATTGGCTACCAAACTGGGAGGAAAAACGTGGAAAAATCAGAAACCAATTTATTTTAAAAAAATAAATAAAACTGTTTGTTTTCAGGGGCTGCTGAAAGCTCGGCGGATCCTCAGCGAAGACTACGGCAGCATACACGTTTACTTCGGGCAGCCCACGTCCGTCCGCAGCCTGGCCCAGGGCAAGATCAACCGCTCCCATTACAACCTGATTCCCAGGTACGCACCAGCCAGCACGACAAATTCTAAAATTGACAACAGAAAGAACCATTACAGAGATTAGTATCATAGCTATTGCTATTGGCAGAATAGACGACTTAATTTTATTAAAAGTTGTATTTATTTTAGCTTCTCAATGTTACTATTTGGCAGCATAACAACAGAAATTGATTTTTACAGAACTTTTCGATTATGACGAAAGGACCTCAAGGTGCTTTACACATCAATTTTCACCAAATGGCAGCCCAAAGTTACCATTTTGGCCGTCTCTGCAACGCCGCCAGCTCAGAGCGCTCAAACGTTCTTTGCAGGTTCATTCCCAGGAAGTGCAGCGAGGACACCCAGAGCTTCGTGAACGACACGGCCTACAGCCTGGTTCGCAGGCAGGAGGAGAACATGGTCCTGCGGCCCTGGGTGCTAATCGCCACCATCCTCATGCAGAACCTGGATGGGATGGACTCGGAGCTGCTGGCGGAGCAGACGACCTGGCTGAGAGGCCTGGCCATGGCGTTCGGAGCCTTCCTGGACTGGCCTGGTACGATGCGCTACCCCAGGGTTTATTTGCCATTGGTTAGATGCCGTTGGGTTATTTACTTAGCGTGCGTGCAAAATATGGGTGGATAAGTCCCGTCTTGGAGTGTTTTTGTTGTGTTGTAGCACTCAACTGCTTAATCTAAGTCGTTGGTATGTCTAAGTAGTTCATACACCTGGTTTTCAAGGCCTAAAATGGCTGCTTTATTTAAAAAGCCACAAAAACCTGCGGACACTGTAGCTCCTCTGGAGTTGCATGCACCGGGTCTGCGTCTACTTGTATATTAATATATTCAGTATATCAACATATATTAATGTATCTGTAGTAGACAGATTTCATAATTAAGCAGGCACCAGCCCTCTGCTGTGAGCTGCATAAGTGTCACCCAATTAAATGGCTCTTTTCAACAAAGCACAGATTACCATACCCTTAAGTCTCATGTCTGCCGTACAGAATGATAAATAGGATGAATAAGGAAATTACATTTTTAAAACTATTTAAATGATGTCAGTAGCGTTTTGAATGTGGAATTTCTATTTGTTTACCCTGGGATCGTTGTTTGCCATGGGCAGTTTGTATTACACGGGTGTCAAGAATCAAAGCTTTTGACTCAGTCTTCCAACTTCTGTTCAATGAGAGATATCCATTTACTCGATGGCCGGGAGTGTTTTACACACACCGAGTGTGTCCTCGAGTAATTCAAGCGGACGTTTGATACGCCGCTTCCGTTATGTCATTAAAAGAAAGTTTGAACGTGGAGCAGTCGAGGGAGCGCTATAATAAGCTCTCCGATGGCGGGGGGGGGGGGGGGGTGGTGTAACCAAACGCAGATGGCGCCACGGTCCTCCGAGGCCTTTGTCTGATAGGTCCCAGCGTATCGCCGGGACACGCCCGACTGTGCGGATTAATCGCCACCCGCGCGGCACGCCGACCCGCCGCGCGCCTGTCACCCCCGCATGAAGTGTCACCTCCTCCTCCTTCTCCTCCCAGACCAAGCGCCCATCGCTAAGGTGGTCTCCTCCAGCCTGGCTCTGCACCACGGCCTGGTGTGCTCGTCGGGGGGGCGGGTGCGCCTGGAGGAGGGGCCCCAGGAGACCGCCAGCCCGGAGGAGGCCCTGTTCAACCGGGCCGTCGGCGTGCTCTCCTGCGCCTCCTACAGGAACCAGATCCTGCACATCTTCCTCAGACCCGCCTTGGTGGCGGTCGCCCTGGAGACCGCCGCTACGTCCAGGAACGGTGAGCGCTCTGCGTGCGCGTTCTGTCGCGGCGTCGCGCTTCTCAGCGGTAATACGGAGGTGACGACTGAAGAATGGGTTATTGCTCCTAGCAGAGTTGGCGGCTTCACTTTTAAAATATGGTTATCATCTCAGTGTTAAACGGGAGCACTGGAGATAAATGCAAATTAGACAGCATACTCTTTACTGATCAGATATTTGTTTGACATCTTCCCGCTGCATTATGATGGCGTGTTTAATAGATTTAGTAGATGGAAATGTCTGTGGGATATTAGCTGGATATAAACCATTCATATTTAGCCTGGGGTAGATAACTACTTTCCAAGATGTTCGCTCTTGAAGACAGAAATGAAACATGACAAAACCAATGCTCTAAGAAAAACCTCAGAGTGAGAGTTTTAGATATTAGTTTCTGTCAAAAGAAAATTTGGTTGGCAAGGAGTTTTCTGTCAAGTTAAAATTTTTATCCAGAGCTTCACTTAACATACTGAACTTGTTTGCCCACGACACAAGCTTTTTGCTTGCAAGACACCTTTTTGTAAAGATGAATTCCATTAATTCAGGAGTGCTTGCATTCAACGGATTTAGCTGCAATAGCATTAGTGCCCCTCTTGCATATGTGAACGGCAGGTCCTTTAATCAGAGGTTAAACGAAAGTACGAGGCTAACCGTGCTTCTGGAAACATGCTGACATTTTTCTTCATGTTGTAGATGATGTCTACGGTTCGTTCGTGTACCTTCGGAATGTCTTTTCAAACGAGTTCATTCTCTGCCCAGGAGCTGACGTCCAGGTACTGTCACTCTCATTCTGCACTTCTACTTTTAATGCCAGCCTTCCGGATTATTCCATTCGCTCTAACGTCCTAATGAACGCATGTTGTCTTGCTTGTGTGTGGAGATCCTGACGCACATGTGGTGAGGGCTACATGAGAGTTAGGCTGTTCTGCAGACGGCACAACAATTCCAGGAGGGGTCCTTAAAGAAGAGTCTCCCACTTTCTTTATAGCATTTGTCCAGAAGAAAGAATCTGCGCCCATCCATACTATTGTGTATGCTTGTTACACTGGATGAGAATGTTGTTAAGTAGGTGAAATTTTCTCAATGTAGTATACTTAAAATCCCCAGATGATATACTTATTTCCGGGGTTTCGTTGAGTATATTCGGGCATGGCCGCGCAAGGGTGGGACATCTTACGATACTTCCACAGTACGGTTGGAAAATAGCATGGTGGCTGTTTTTTGCGTACTGCATGTCACATACTGAACAGTATACAGTGGAGTAAACATCGCGCAGTCTGCTAGCACGCAGTACACAGGACGCAGTAGTAGGTCTTTGCGTCGCCTGAGAGCTGTTCTCATCTCCGCTCTTCTTTCCGGCAGGACTTTGAGGAGGGCTGTTACCTGCTGATGAAGTGCGGCGCGGTGCAGATGCTTACGCAGGACATTGTGGTGACGGAAAGAGGCCAGTCCATCCTTTCCTTCCTCAGCGGCATGCTGGAGCCCTTCCTTCAAGGGTACCAGGTAAAAAACGCACCACACGCCGTGCATCCTGAATTATAATTAGAGCCTTTTGTTTGCCATATGGCGAAAGGGACGCTTGCTCAGAATGGCCATTTAGTCCAATTCGCCTGAGGTGTTCACAATGGGAGCGGCACACTTGAGATACATGTTAGGAGCAGCACACCAGTGCAGCTTCATTGCTAACGGTAGTTGGGTAAATGCATTTTGTGCCGCTTAAAACGGTCATCTGCGTTTTCCACATCCGTGTTAATAAATTGTGTCACTTTAGAACTGATGCAAAAAATGGCCACCATTTCTTGGCGGTCAGCTCTCAGAAATTCAGTTCAAACGTAGGAGTTGGACCCTTTACCACAAGGGGCATGGTTGTGGGTGGCGATGCGAGTGCTCTGAAAGTCAGTGTGAAGGACTGTGGGAAGGGTGCGGCTATTTGTACCTGGTGCGCACTACCCTGTCTGCGCCGGGCGTTGATTTCCGTCGCCTCCTCTCCTCCCGCGCAGGTGGTGTGTCGGTACTTCTGCGAGGAGGCCAGCGAGGGTCTCATGGAGAAAGAGTACGTCCCCGCCGTCCGGAGCTTCGCCGTCAAACGGATCCTGTCAGGTAAGTTACGCCTTTTCGTCCTCGGCCTTTTAGCGCAGGTGCCTCAGGGATTAACTGTGTTAAAATCCCACCTGAGGCTGCAGTATTGGACATTTTAACAATTTACTCCTCCCTCTCCCATGCTAAAGCTAAAGCTAATGTGTTCTTAAGTGGAGCACCATTAAACCACAGATTGCAAACTGGTCAAAAGCAACAAGGCAAAAGAGCCGGGGGGACTGTACAGCCGTTGCGGATGAACATTTATCCTTTTTTTTCCCCCCCCTTCCCTGTCCAGACGGCCTAAAGTGCTACGAAGCTCTTTCTTCAGACTTGCAGAAGAACGCACTTGCCGCCTTGCTGAGGCTGAACGCTTTAAGGAAGGTTAAAGCGTAAGTTCCAGCCGAGCCCAATCGTCTCCAGGCAGTTGTCAGCATAAGAGGAAGTAATACAGGATGAAAAATGATTGGATCTTTAAATGTGTGCCACTGTGCCAAAAGGCAGGCAGTTACCATCTGTGTTTCTGCTGGAGCGGAAACAGTGATGGAGTTCTTAAACCTGTCTGGTGATCCGTTATTTTCTTTCTTTTTTTTTAGTGCCGATCAAGTTTCTCTCAAAGTGAACAAGATGGCCGCCAAGGCAGTAGAAGACACACTAGGTAAGACTGATTAACAAATTTATCCAAAGAATCATTATCTAATGTTTCCAGGTCCATTTGTTTTAGGTGGCCCATTTTAGTACAGACTGTTCTCTGATTACTTTCTGTGGTTTTAACCAACATTGTGTTATTTTAGTCATCTGTAAAATATGGTTTTAAACTTTAGAAAACCAATTAAAGATACCCACTTTCCTCGCACGGTATAATTCAGTCTGGTGGCCTACATAAACTTTGTATTTGCACTGACGCAAATTGTACTCTGTTAAACACATTACCGATGCTTCATATACGATGTCTGTGTTTAAATTTTGGAGTACAAGTGTAGCGGTTCTGACCAGTCGCTTCGATTTCCCTCCTACTTCCCAGGGGGCAAAGTTCCTGTTCAGAAACCAGTCCTCGCCCGACTGTAACTCCGTCGCTGTTCTGGAGTCGACGGGAGCTCTGGAGAATAAACTACGCCTTCATTATCCCAATGCCAAAATTTCCAAACCTACGCAAGGTTACCACAAAGGCTGTTTATCACGCCTCACTGCCACCCGGGACACCCCTTCACATATAAAAGCTGTTCTAGTTTTTCATGGGACGAGTGCACTTAAACACGGTTTTGGCGATCTGCAACTGACCGTTGTACGTTTCATCTCTGTCTCTCTCTCACTCTCACTCTCTCTCACTCTTTCTGATGTAAAGTAACCCATCCTTATTTTGCCAAGCCTATTTTAATAGTGAGGAATTTTTGATAGCCTCTATAAGTCACGGCTCAAAAATGAAGTTCTCTTTTTGAATGTTTTGTAATTGACCAAACAAATGTAATGAGGCGCAGTTCATATTGTTTTTATTAATTTATTTATATACTCACATATACATATGCACTCCCATATATAAAGCCTTGTCCATATGTTTCTCACATTGAGTTTTGTTAACTGGGTTGCTGCATATTGTATTTATTTAAGATGTTTATTTGCACTCCCATTTGGATTGCTCCCTATTGCGTGTCGAGTGGAAAACGTGTGCTTGCTAATGAACTAATGGGTGATGTGTTTAACTGAAATATGTGTGAATTCCAGCGCAGCGTAGGACAAGCGGAAACTGATTGCATGTAAGCCTTCAGTGAACATCCCCGGGAAAATGGGGCCCTTCTGTGAATGAAGCCTGTGGGTTATTTTTGAGTATTGACTCAAAGAGAACAAAGTAACTAAATGAAATCCAGGAGAGGCATTCCCAGGCTTGATATTGAAGCTTCTGCTCACGTGTAACTTCATCCTGCTATAATGGTGCTCCGGGTGAGGTAAACTCCCCATAAATTTCAGATCAAGTACTTCAGCTCCGAGAGGGGCAACAGCTGTGAGCGTCTCCCTGTTCACTCGGTTTAGCTTCCTGAAAACTCAATTTTTATCGACGGTGCGACATCGTGAGAAGCGTATTCGCTGTGTTGTATTAATTGATTTATTTATGTCTGAAGTGCAATTTTGAAGGACAGAGATGGGGCTATTCGATACCAGTGAGTCAGTAGGAATTCACGTTTTAAGAATCCAGGTAAGCCTGATTTTATTCTTCAGGGTATCAAGGAGAATTGTAGGTAGCGTCATTGTATTCTGTGGTACTTTTCACACAAGAATAACATTAGGTTAAGTACACTCCCTTGAAGTCCATGCTACACAGTTTTCTGTGGCTCACCTCGTTTCCGATGATGCCGATGGTGATTAATACGGAAATGTTAGGTGTGATGGCAGTGTGTGTGTGTGGGGGAGTGTAACTGCCTGACTCATTTGGTCTGTCACTCCTGGCGTTGCCAATTTAATGGTCCCCATGTGACTTTGTATAACTACTGTATTCTGTGTAATGTGCCTAGGGGTCTTTTGGGACATTCTTGTAACACTCTTGTGACAGGAGAGGTCAAAGTTGAATGTCCTACTTGTTAAAAACGTGACGGTGATCCCTGACAGTGACTCTTCGGACAGGGAAAAAGGAACATTTACAATGAAAATTTACAATAATCAAAATTTACAATAAAAACAAATCATGGGTCCTTACCGATGCAGAAATTACAAAAGGTCTCCAGACTCCAGTTGTTATTTATTTTAAATTTTTTTGTTGGAAAGGAGGTTGTTTGAAAATGTACGTTCTTGATGAAGGCAGCAAAAGAAGATGAGGCAAGCTCTTTCTTCACGTTGACTTGCAGGAGCCTCCTCTAGATGGCAGCCTTGCTATTCTTTGGGCAGGAGTACAATCCGACCGTCTGAATGTGTGTCGATCTTGCTTTGCAGTCATACCAGTTGGGCCTGAATAGGTGCTGGTATTCGTCACAGTCCCTTCTATAGGCAACACACTTTATATTCAGTTTGGCTAACCATTATTTTCTCATTTTCTCATGTTACCATGAATACCTTAATTTGAGAGGCAGACACACTATATTCAGAAGCAATGTTTATTTATATTGCTGTAGTTCCTTTCAGTGCTTTAGCATAAATTGTGTTCATGACGGTTTCATGGTGAATGACCCCAAAGAGGCTGTTTCCCTGACGGCATGGATTCAGGGTCTTTGGTATCAGCGGTGGTGGGCATTGTTTCTCCCCCCCCCCCCCTCGTTCGCATGCCTTGGTTTGCCCCGGCCCGGTCCGTAGCCCGTTTGATGTGCGCGTGAAACGGTGCCGCGGGAGACGGGTCATGTCACTCGCTCCCTGGGCGCCTCCTCCCTTTTAACCTTGAGAGGGTTCGGCTTTTGATTGATTCAGATCGTTTAGCTGCATGCGTCTCGCGTTGATTAGCACGGAACGGCGCACGCCTCACTAATTTAAATGGCTAGCCCTCATCAGACGGTGTCCATGTCGACATTTATGACATTGATTTAGCGTTGCCTCACATGGCGTGTTGAAGACGGGGTTGGGAACCTTTAGATCACCCCCGTGATTGAAGTTTAAGGGTTTGTCTGCCGCTTGGGGGTAGTGGAGAGGTGGTGGATTTGACGTCCTTAGACGGTTTGTGGGACTAACCAGGAGGCTAAGGAGGGGCAGGGTAAGGACCATGGGACATTGTGAATGAGAACCACCGCCTGTAACAGAAGGCAGCCCCACCCCCTACCCCCCCCCCCCCCACACCCTCCCCCGCCGGTCTCCCAGGACCGCCCCTCATCCCCGCCCTGAATTCGAGATGTCTGCCAAGTGAAGGTGTCCCACGTTGTTGCAGGCGTTGTCTCTGCTCCCGCTCCCGCTCCGTAAGCGAGAGAATCCATTAGCGGTCGTTTTTTTTTTTTTTTTCTTTCTTTCTTTCTCTCCCTACGCTGTCCTCTCTGCACACCGCTTGATCTCCGTGGGATTTCTCCAAATGCCAGTCTGACAGGAAAATAAATAATAATCCTCTGACGGCGACCGCAATGAAGTGACAGCCCGGTGAAGATTTAATAAAATTCAATACAATCTAATTGAAGTGGTGAGCTGGAACCCCTGGAGAGTGGTTTCTCTTTATTTTTGTCATGATCTCTAAGATACACATTATCACTTAAAGAAAAAAAAAAAAAAAAACCCTGATGGAGCAATGCGGAGATTGCGGAAAGAAAACGGAAAGCTACTAATTTATGACCACACTGATGTCTACCTTATGTACATGGGTTTGTCTCTCTTGTGGCTGAAGCAAACCAAATTCATTTTTGGCAAGCGGCGAACATACAAAAAAAAAAAAACGGTATGAAATGCCGTTTTAATAGAAAGCACATCCATCCCTAGGATTGAACTGTCGACAGGATGTTGCTTCCCGCCCCCCCCCCCCCCCCGTAGGCTGTAGGCCTATTTTGCATGACAATTTCAGATGTCTTGTCTGTGTTCATACTGACTTTGACAAAGCTCCCACATCCTTTCAGGTGCTTCGTTGAAGGGTCAACAAAGTGAGTTTTATTTCTTCGACGTGCTGGTGATGTGTGACATTGTCCGCATCACAGCCAGACGTACCGACGCACGCTTCAGTCTGCTGTCTGGGTCCCCGCAGTGGATGTCATTTTTGGCAAAGAACATCTCTACAATCCTTGTTTTCTGCACCTGGGAGAGACCAGAGCCGAATAGATCATTTTTCTCTTTTCCGCCAGCTTATATGGGTTCAACACAAACGTATAGTAAATTGCATCTCTGAAGATAAGGTGATAAGCTTATGTTGTTCACAGCTTTTAAGAATGAATATTTGTGCATTGCTAACAGCAAACAGATGTACTTTTGCTAAGGCAGTCTTCAATTTTTCAGCCAGCAACCAAGTAGGCAGTTTTCCTGTTTGCATTTATGATTCTCACTGATTTTTTTTTGTTTCCAAACATGTACTTGTATATTATGTAGTTAAATATACACACATTATTCTCTTTTACTGTTGGCTATGTCTTTAAGATGCCCCAGGACTGACCTGGAATAGGAGTGTGTGCAGTGTCCTCCGGCTATTTCTGACTTCCTGAAACCCTTCTGAGATTCCCTACTTAAAGTGTTATCACATTGTCTCGGTAACAAACTTGCAGGTAAATCAGTTTTAACCAGAGGTGGAAAGTCCAGAAAGTAAGAGTCCTGCCATGTGTTTCTTCCACCCATGAACTCACCCAGCTGATTTCACTAATTAGTTCTACCCCCTGACTGAAGAATTGTGCTAATTAGTAAGTTCACGTGATTGAAACAAAATCCTGGGGTGGACTTTTACTTTCTGACCCTGGATTTTCCACCTCTGGTTTTAACACAGTCTCTTTGCCTCTGGCTCTATACCCTGCACATGCCCAGGCTTTTTAATACAGTTATGAATGCATCTCTGCTCACCTTTGCACACAAAAGTATATTTAATCAGCGGCGGCTCACGATGCATTACCTCCTGTACCCCCGGGCTACCCAACTGTATTTCTGCATTACAGAAAATTTAATTATGAAATTACAAAGTAGTGAGTTGATCAGCACATTTTAAATTAGTAAGTACACAACATTAGCTTCGCCGACTGTGGATTTCCCCAATTAGCATGAGAAATTAGTTCCATTGGGTCTCAATGAAGCTTTTCATTTAGTGGATTGTGAAGCAGAGTTAATTAAAATTGCTGGATAGGTAAACTTCCCTTCCCTTTTTTGCAGATGATGCTTTGCTGCCAGAATAGTTTTTGTAATTGCTATTGGAAATAGCCCTCAATTCTTTCTCCACATTATGGCTCTGAATGGTGTGAAAGAGGAAATTGGTCAGTGAAATGACTGGCACACATGCAAATTGGCATTTCTTGGAATAGTTGACCCCCCCCCCCCCCCCCCGGCTGCAACCGACACACTGCAGGCCTCACAGTCTGAGAAGAGAAATGAAATGTTTCGAGAATTAAGTGGCATTGCCGTTCCGGAAACAACTTTAAAAAATACGTGACATGTTTGAATGATCCAATGGGGCTGTGAGGAGGTGGCTATGATACAGATTGCCTGTTGTCCTTCGTAAAATATTTCAGAATCGTTTCAGGGTCCATCAACCAGGGCGGCCCCCACTCCTGATGAATGCGCACGGGTGATCGGATATTTTCCGGAACAACCCTCTTTGACAACGCGAAGCGTCGGCCGCGTGAGCGTCGTTGACGTACGGTGCAGACACCTGGAACAGATCGGTGTACTTCCCGGCGTGCGCGAGACAGGTGAAATAACACAGGTGGCCCAATCACTGCACATCACACCTGGATCTGCATGGGCCTGAGGCTAATGGGACAGGAAGAGAGTGGCATAAGAGTTAAGGAGCTGAGTTTGTTGCCACATGGTTGCGGGTGGTAGGTTTGGTAGGGCACTGTTGTTGCAGTAATTCAAATTGGCCATGGACCGTTCAGCCTTAATTGTGTGTTTCTGATTACTGCGCATGACCGTCCATGGAAAAATAACACGGGACTCCCATGTTTGATGTGTATTTAAAATGATTCCACCTACAATCTTTCTAGAGGAATAAAAAGAACTTGACCAAATGAACACCTTGTTAAAATCAGACAGAATCATACTCTTATAAGAAAGTCCCAATTACTCTGAATTTCTGTGCTCATGTTTTTTTCATCATTTTGAAAATGTTTCAAGAGGTTACGAAGATTTGCAGCTGCTACCTAGAAAGTGGTGACTGTTTCCACTAGCCTTAATGCATAGACCAGGCGTCCTGAACAGTTACCAAAATATGCAAATGTATAGGATTTTTATAAAATAAACAAACTTATGCACTTATTCCATTTCCATTTAGCAGGTTCACTCAGAAATAAAGGTACTGTGGAGGTAAATCTTTGTTCTTTAAGGAACACATTTCCTAAATGTACGCTGAAAGTACAATAATGTTCTATTTTATGTACCTATAGAGTAGCACACTTGTGACAAGCATTTGTACCTTTTTAGGTACCTTTTTTTCCTGAGAGTAGAGCAAAAATGTACATGGACATTCTAATGTGGTGTACATGATGGTAATGGAAAGATACCTTTGGACACATGTTAACCTCTATTCAGTTCTGAGCTCAGACAGGCCAGTTCTGATCTGCAGCATGTTGACACAGATGGGTGTGACAGCCGTATGCTCTTGTTTCCTGGCTGATGTGTCAATCTTTTTTCGGCGCCACGGAAACCGTGACGCAATCTTGCTTCGGAAATTTTTACGCAATTGTATTTTTAGTTTCACTTGCCTTAAAACGTCCTACTTTGGTATAATAATAGCAATACATAATTGTATAGCTAACCCCAAGCAGTATCATATGTGTGGTGGTAAAATCAAAAAGATCTTGTTCTGCTTTCTATGGATTAGGGGAAAAATGATCAGATCCACGACTGCACACAGGGAGGAACAGGTACTCCTCTGCCCACCATGAACTCATGTGTGATGCGTATGGAAGACCTTCTCTACCTGTGCTGTTTGAGAACACACAGCTATTCTCTCCTTGGGGTTCTATAGTCAAAACCAGGAAGAGTATGTGTGTTCACCTTACGGCAGGCCGTACTATTTAAATTTTTGAACAGATGTACGCTGTCAGTTAATTCTACATCAGGTGACTTTCCAAAGATTCCTAGCATACATTATACGTCTGAGCCGGACTGCAAAAACGGGCCAGCGTTCTAAGTGAGCAGTGAACAGGCAGATATCTAAAGCTGTAATTAACATTTGCAAACTAATACATTTGTTAACCCCCTCAAAACAGGATTTGTTTAATTTTCACACGCTTCTTAAATATGCGTATCTGCAATTACCACAAGGGCATGCTATTAGTTCAAAAGAAACGTGAATAAATAGCTCTCGTCTTACTTTTTGTTGTGCATTCAGCAAATAATTGCTCGCAATAATGCTGCTTACTTCTCTCACCTAATATTGTTCTTTATCAAATATGAGCACAAGCACAATATAAAGAGAGGATACAATGAGTTTGGTGTGCAATCGATTCTCCTTTCAAGAATACAATTTCAATTCTATCTGAGCCAACCATATTATTCCCATTAGAAATACACAGTAACAAAACTGAATCCTACCCAAAAGCATGTACGTCATTGATTACAACCACATTTTACTCAAGCTGTCTTCTTGACTTTTTCATTCCAACACTGAACATACAGTTGAAGTTGAAAGTTTACATACACCTGAGCCAAATCCATTTAAAAAATGTCTAAAGCCATGACATAATTTTCTGGAATTTTCCGAGCTGCCTAAAGGCACAGTCAGCTTAGTGTATGTAAACTTCTGACCCACTGGAATTGTGATATAGTGAATTAAAAGTGAAATAATCTGTCTGCAGACAATTGTTGGGAAAAGGACTTGTGTCACGCACAAAGTAGATGTCCTAACTGACTTGCCGACACTATAGTTTGCTAACATGAAATCTGTGGAGTGGTCAAAAATGAGTTTTAATGACTTCAATCTAAGTGCATCTAAACTTACGACTTCAACTGTATGCCTGCCCTGCATGTTCCATTTTGCAATTATTTGCAATTATTTTGGCAAAATGTAAGCATTTTCCCATTTATTATTATTATTATTATTATTAGTTCAGAACATAAACTACACAGTCCATTGGGACAGTGCACTGTACGACCACCTGTATATCAATGGCAGCATTTGAAGAGGCTACGGTAAGGGAGTGCTACACGCTGTCATTTGTTTTCCCCTTTCCCATTGCATGAGCTTTATCAAACATGTCCCCCTTTCAGAATCTCTTCAGAGAGACGGCATTTTTGAATCACGCCAACTTCTTAATCGCTAAGCAAACAGGTAATCAAGTTGGCTTACTGTTTGTCTTTCCACAACTGTTCCGGTTCCCAGAAACCTCCTGCCCGTTTGCTGTTACAATAAAGAGCTCAGCCAAGGTAAGTGCCCTCACTGGAGATATTTCGACACCTGTTTAGTATTTACAGAAGTGTTATTTTTTTCATTTAAGGACCCCCGTTGTGAGTTAATGGTTTATTAAATGAGGTGTGATACCTTCACATTGTGATGCGGTTTCACTTGTTCCTCAGAACAGCAATGGCCATCTGTGGTTTTGAATCATTTTAATTGAAATCAACATGCAGGGATGCTCTTTTGTTATACTGTTGATATTTCAGCATTCCAGCAAAGTACACTTTTTGGAATGCAATGGTTATGAATTTACATGACATGCTTAATCCATGGATCTTTAAGTGGTGACATAGCTACAGCAGGGAGTAAGTCTCCCACCTGGTCATCATTAGTCAGGGATACATCACTCCTCAGATCAATCTCGCCTCCAACTAGCCCTTATGGAAAAAGAATATACTGCAGTATATTGTAAATTTATCAAAATTATTGTCACAATATATTTAAAATATACTGCAGTATATTACATTTCCATAAGGGAAGCTGTTGTACTGTGTGGCCTGTAGTGTGGGAAACAGTCTTGTGGGCATGTGCATAAGAAACGTCTGTGTGTTTCAGCTGCCGACCCCCTTGTGTACAATTAAAAATTTGGAGAAAATATGGTGCAGGAAAATATATTGTGAATAATAAGTCACTTTGGCCACAAAGTGTATCTCCATCCACAGTGGTGAATGGTACTCAAATTTGGCCATGATGTTTATTGGCAGAGGACAAACAAACAACATTAGTCATGTTGAGGTTTTTACCAGTTTCACCTGATAAGGACTGGATTATCAGAAGTAGTCATGTTTGACTTTGGTTTGGAAATCTATCCAGAGCAGCTTGACCAGCTTACAATCTTTTAACATGCAATCAACTTATCTGGCTGGATATTTACTGGCACAGGTCAGGTGTTAGGACCTTGATCAAAGGACACAATGGCAGTCCCCCAGCTGCTAATCAAACCTATGACCTTGGAGTCGCGAGTCTAGTTCTCTAACCATTGCGGTACACAGCCATCCCAGAACCTAAAAACGTCTCCATTAACGTACTGTGACTTTGGCCTGTTGCGGAGAGAAGGACACCGCGTACCAGCCCTCATTCCCTGCAGCTACCCTGGATTCCTGGGAAGGGAGATCTCATGCTGATTGTTTGATTTGGCATGATAATGCCATATGGCAGGAGTGGCAAACCCTGATCCTGGACAGCCACAGGGTGTGTGCGTGCGTGCGTGCGTGTGTGTGTTTTTCCATCGCTACAATAATCAGCAACCAGCACAGACCCAGAAAAGCATGTGAGATAGTTGGCCTTTTACTCAAACTACTTTAACCGATCAACTAAGTGCTCAGTAGCAATACCAGCAAACCCTGCAGCTCTCCAGGACCATGACAGGCCATCCTTTTCAGATGGATGAAGCGTAGATTTTTTTTTTCTCTGGCGTTTTTTGGACATATAATTGTAATGTAAGCTGATTACTTTGGTAGTCAGCCTACATTACAATTATATGTCTTCATGCAAGCTCATCAGTACATTATTATCACATTGAATAAAGCAATTATCATAAGACCACCTCTGTAGTTGTTTGGCGATAACCTCCACGTGTTACATTTCATTACCCAGGGCTAATTCACCATAGTTACAGCCATTTGGCAAGAAATGGCCTCCTGAAATGACTGATTACCAGCGGCTGCATTTCAAAGCACTGAAGGACTAGAGAAAAGGGACAGTGTAAAAATAGAAATAAAGTTAAAAATAAAAAATAAAAAATTTTTTTCTCTGAATTGGGATAAAGTGTTGTGTGATTTCTGTGCTTCACCTTGATTGGCTGAAAGATGAACATTCACAGCTTTAATATATATGTATTAACCAATCACATGGTGTAACTGACTGTATTGAGGCTCAGAGAGGGGTGGGTGGTGCAGTTTCTCCAACCTAGACAATTGCCCTTCATACAGCTCTGGCTTGACGTTCCATTACCACCGCAGAAGAATACATATTAAATTGTCAACATCACTGAACAGATGGCCTGCCGGGTGTACTGCAGGTTGATGGGGGAGTGAGTCACACAGAGTTTATTTTCTCTGACAATGTAACTGTGAGAAACAACGTCTGCTAAAAGTAAGCCTGATTGATTTAGGTTTGGAACTCAGACTGCCTGAACAAATAAAGTATTTTTAAAAATATTTAATCTGTGAAAAAATAAACTCTAATTTCACTCGGGGGGTAAGACGCATGTTGAAATAAATGTGTTATTTTACATTTGCGCACCATACTTAGGCCTGCCTACTTTTTTTACCTTTTATTTTACCAGGCAGGCCAATTAAGATCAAAATATTATTTGCAATGAAAGCCTGGCAACCTACCTAACTACAGTACATACAAATACAGTATAACCTTATTTATTTATTCTGAATGGTTGAACATAGCTTTGGGTGGTCTTGGTAACAATCTTGCCACTTTGTGCGCTAAACAGATCCAACAACTTGTTTTGTTGCTCTTTTCTTATCTCCAGTTGAACTTTTTGATGCTCCTACCTCATCTTGGTCTAAGAGAACCAAATGGATTTCCACAACAAAGATAACCCAGGCATGATCAGTGAAAGGTCATTTCTTCCCGGGTAGTATGGGCAGTTTATTTAAACGCCGCGGACAGAACGCTACATCACTCTTTCCTCCACTTACGCTTTTCAGAACTAATTTTCCGCGCTCGGTGGACGGATGAGGCGCCCCCGAAGATGAAACGCTGCCCTGCGACTCACAATAACGAACTATACCCCTCTCGCAACCCGGCGAACGTTTCCGCAGTCGCACGGGAGGACGTCGTCTCAGCCGCTAATGTCTCCCTGTGATCCCCGGGTCGGAAACAAACGAGCGCCCCTCGTATATCAGCGGACGTTGTCAAATGGGTTAATGCTCATGCGGTTCAAGTCCCTCTTAGAGATGTCAGATCAAACCCGGCGATTGCCCGGGATGGATTTGAAGCGGCTCCCGGGGGAGAGCTGGGAAATTGCATTCAGCCGGCGCTACAAGATTCCGATAAGAGGAGATTTGTTCTAAGAACGCAATGACAGGGCAAGGTTATCTGAACGCTGCAGTGGAGCGGTGCGTTTCGAAGCCCGTCTCTTAGGGAGGTCAGGCTCCGATTTCGGCTCGCCGAACAGCGCATTAAAACTGGCCGGTGAAGACACGTCGTCTGCGACGCGCGGGAAAACTGCACAAGGAGGGATCCCGATAGTGTTCCTCAAGGTCAAACCGAAACCGACACGTTTAAACCAAATGCCAGTCATATGTTGCATCTGCTTTCGCCAAAGCTAAAATCAGTGTCGGTCCCTATCGATGTATTCTGATATTCGTTGAGGGAATTTCCATGAGGTAGGCACACAGCTCCAATCTGCCTTACATCTGTGTTTTAAACATCACTGCACAAAATAATAGCTATGATTTTGAAACATTGGGCTGAATTAAATGGAGATGTTAGTTGCATGCTGTTGGAAGATATTATAAATATATTTGCAGGTTACTGATAAATTATAGCCTACATACAATATTTATCAGTTTGAAGTGGGAAGTAGCCAAAATGCACATTTGCAGATGTGCTATAAGCTGCAGGGTTGTTCAATTTAAATATAATTGTTACGGTTCAGAAACTGGAATGGACCCAAATGCAGGACTTGGAGACAGGCTCGGGCAAAAACTGAAAGGAGTGAATTTATTAACGAGGACAAACAAGCGGGCAAACAGGGGAGCTGGGTGACGGTCAGGATACGGGGTTAGCGAATAACAAGAGGGCAGGATAGATGACGGGGCCAGAACGAGCAGGAGCTGGGCAACAGGCAGGAGGGCTGGGTGATGGACAAGATGCAGGATTGGTGAGTACAGGTGGGCAGGAATGGGGGACGCAGGCTGGACGGGCGAAACTGAAAGCAGACTAGACAAGTTAAGACCGAACGAACAAACAAACAGAGGTCAAACACACAGCAGACTTGACGCAACGAACTGGCGACAAGACAAACAAAGAGTGGAACTTAAATAAAGGGAAAACAGGTGTGAAGCATGAGTGATAATTAAAGTGAGTGAGGAATGTATGCCGGAGTAAATGAGGTGAGTGCGGAATGCGAGCGGGGGAGGCGAGTGATTGGCTGGGAGATAATGGGGAGCGAATGAGAAACTAAACGGGGAAACAACGCCCAGCCTGCACAAACCGGAGAAACAGACAAGGTAAACGGAAAAACATGACATGAAACAAGAGGAATGGGGAAAACAAGGAGAACGAAAGGAAGGTGGACTGGAAGGGAATGGCGGATGTTACAATAATTCTTGTTTACATCCCAAGTTCAATGCCCAAATAAATTAAATACATATAATAATATCAAAATGTGTAAGTAGACTACATGATGTATGTAAACATTGTTTGTGTGTTTTTTTAGTTAAACGGCTTGACTGAAGCTATGTAGCAGGTTGTAAAGCACAATGAGTTTCTGTCTATATTGTTACACCACAGAGAGCACGTCAAATGGACTTGAAAGACCAAATGATGACATGATATGGTGAGCATTCTATTTCACAAAGCATATATGTATATTTTTCATTCTGATTCAATCTTATAGCGCCTAATTTTCAGGCACAGTTGCTATTTTAGGTTTGAATGTTCTTTGTAAACAGTGTCTGTGTCACAGATCCTTGTAATGTTCTACCTTGTAATGAATCTTCCTCTCTTAAAATCAGAAATGCACATAGGCTACTTCCTGTAGCTCTTGTCACACAAGGTTTAGTCATCTGCTTACAGTATGATATTGCATGTTGGCTCCCTGGTGTTGTTGGCATAGCGACAGCAGAGACAGGCTTCAGTAGAGACAGTGCTCTGGGCTTAGAAGTGACCGTTTAAAAGTTTGGTTTCTGACAGTGTGATATCAACAGTCGCGCGCGCGTGTGTGTGTGTGTGTGTGTGTGTGTGTGTGTGTGTGTGTGTGTGTGTGTGTGTGTGTGTGTGTGTGTGTGTGCGCGTGTGTGTGGCAGAATGTCTCTTGAGAGGTGTGCATGTTTGCAAGTGTTTATATACATACTTTGCTGCTGTCACAGTAGTGATTTAACAATTCATTGGGAAAAGGTGAACTCATTTGGAATTACTGAAATAAGAAATGGAAAAAAAAACTGTTATTTGACGTGAGATCTGCAAGTTGCATATAATGGCATATATAGCATATATTTTTATCACAACCGGGTGCATGAGACACTCTGTAAATGGTGTGTTTGCTGGAGGAAGGTCGAGTTTTTTCTTCTCTGCCAGTTTCAAATAGTGTGCGATACCAGGCTCAAGATAGTAGAGGAGGTGAGAGGTTAAAGTCTGAGGTGAAATGGACTGCAGGAGTCTCTTGTATGATCAACGGTATCCATATTCTTTTAGCCCGTCGACACCTCTGAGTATTTGTTGTAATGTGAGGAGAAGCAAAATAAATACACTCTGCGCCACGTGGTTTAGACATCTGTAGCGCACAGGTTGAGTCGTGTCATTAATGTCAATGTGCTTTTATTAGGATTAATCACTTCATGCGTCAGTGGTGTCAGGCGGTGTGTCAGCATTACGGAGCCCACAAAGTTTCCCATTAAATACATGGATTAAAGCGGATAGGAGGTTCAACAGTTAGTGAAATGGTCCGCGGCAAAAGAAATTAAACCTTCCTATTTTTTGGTTCTCTCCCAAGGAAGGGGGAGCTTGTATTAATCTACACTGGTTTGCATCACTCAAGTGTACACCAGGGTGCTAGATAGCTCACATCAACGATCCAGCTGCATGGGCGATGCAGCCTGTGATTTACTGCCTCTGGGAGTAAATTAAATCATTTTACAAGGCTTTCTCAGTCTTGCTTGTCCAATAAAAAGATGCATCGTCCAAGCGCGCCTTCCAGGGGACCCTGCTTGGGATGCAGTTGTGAAACTTTCTCACAAACTTCACCGCTTCCTTAAGGAGTGGTGCTGGCTTTCCTGGAGTAGGAGATCAGACTGAAGTAACAGCTGAGTGTTCGCCAGGTAACTGCAATGAGCATGAATGGAAAGAGTGAGATGCAATTGGGCTATCTATCTATCTATCTATATCTATCTATCTATCTATCTATCTATCTATCTATCTATCTATCTATCTATCTATCTATCTATCTATCTATCTATCTATCTATCTATCTATCTATCTATCTATCTATCTATCTATCTATCTATCTATCTACAGTTGAAGTCGGAAGTTTACATACACTTAGGTTGAAATAATTAAAACTCATTTTTAACCACTCCACAGATTTCATGTTAGCAAACTATCGTGTTGGCAAGTCAGTTAGGACATCTACTTTGTGCATGACACAAGTGATTTTTCCAACAGTTGTTTACGGACAGATTATTTCACTTTTAATTCACTATATCACAATTCCAGTGGGTCAGAAGTTTACATACACTAAGTTGACTGTGCCTTTAGACAGCTTGGAAATTTCCAGAAAATTATGTCATGGCTTTAGAAACTTCTGATAGGCTAATTTACATTATTTTAGTCAATTTCAGGTGTACCTGTGGATGTATTTTAAGGCCTACCTTCAAACTCAATGCCTCTTTGCTTGACATCATGGGTAAATCAAAAGAAATCAGCCAAGACCTCAGAAAGAAAATTGTGGACCTCCACAAGTCTGGTTCATCCTTGGGAGCAATTTCCAAATGCCTGAAGGTACCACGTTCGTCTGTACAAACAATAGTACGCAAGTATAAACACCATGGGACCACACAGCCGTCATACCGCTCAGGAAGGAGACGCATTCTGTCTCCTAGAGATGAACGTGCTTTGGTGTGAAAAGTGCAAATCAATCCCAGAACAACAGAAAAAGACCCTGTGAAGATGCTGGAGGGAACAGGTACAAAAGTATCTATATCCACAGTATAACGAGTCCTATATTGACATAACCTGAAAGGCTGCTCAGCAAGGAAGAAGCCACTACTCCAAAACCGCAATAAAAAAGCCAGACTACAGTTTGCAACTGCACATGGGAACAAAGATCTTACTTTTTGGAAAAATGTCTTCTGGTCTGATGAAACAAAAATTTTACTGTTTGGCCATAATGACCATCGTTATGTTTGGAGGAAAAAGGGCGAGGCTTGCAAGCCGAAGAACACCATCCCAACCGTGAAACAGGGTGGCAGCATCATGTTGTGGGGGTGCTTTGCTGCAGGAGGGACTAGTGCAGTTCATAAAATAGATGGCATCATGAGGAAGGAAAATTATGTGGATATATTGAAGCAACATCTCAAGACATCAGCCAGGAAGTTAAAGCAAATGGCTCTTCCAAATGGACAATGACCCAAAGCATACTTCCAAAGGCAAAATGGCTTAAGGACAACAAAGTCAAGGTATTGGAGTGGCCATCACAAAGTCCTGACCTCAATCCAATTGAAAATTTGTGGGCAGAACTGAAAAAGCGTGTGCGAGCAAGGAGGCCTATAAACCTGACTCAGTTACACCAGTTCTGTCAGGAGGAATTGGCCAAAATTCCAGCAACTTATTGTGAGAAGCTTGTGGAAGGCTACCCGAAACGTTTGACCCAAGTTAAACAATTAAGGGCAATGCTACCAAATACTAACAGAGTGTATGTAAACTTCTGACCCACTGGGAATGTGATGAATGAAATAAAAGCTGAAATAAATCATTCTCTCTACTATTATTCTGACATTTCACATTCTTAAAATAAAGTCGTGATCCTAACTGACCTAAGACAGGGAATGTTTACTAGGATTAAATGTCAGGAATTGTGAAAAACGGAGTTTAAATGGATTTGGCTAAGGTGTACGTAAACTTTCGACTTCAACTGTATCTATCTGTCGTCTGTCTGTCAATCTATCTATCAATCATCTTTCTGTTTTCTGTCTGTATAAAATATAATTTTTATAATTTTGCACTCTTGTTTCAATTCACTATGCAAGTTGGTTAATTATGAATGTGAAGTGGTACATTAAAATATGAACCATCCAATTCCCTGAGTACTGAATTACAGTACTTCTGTAAAGGACTGTACGTATACAGAGAAATCAAAGGCGTTTTTCCCTCAAAGGATAATTTTTTATTCATCTTTCATCCAAACAAGCTGCGTCCTAATAAGTCTCCACCCCCATAAAAACTCTCTGTCTGGAAAAATTATTTGAAGCGCGGAAAATAGCGCAGAAATAATTTTGTGTTCCTGTAAAATATTGTAACGTGGGTTGATGCTAATTGAAAGAAGTATGACACCAGTGCAAGGAGCTCTTTATGCGTCTGTCCAGAAACTGTCTCTGTCTGGGGGCAATAGTTCAGGTGTGGCTGTTGTTAGCCAGTGTAGATGCTTGCGCATTTGACCCCTGTAAGTTACAGCGCACTATTGCATGATTGATGGCATTAAATTGCTTTTATCCAAGTTTTATCAGGATTTACAGACCTCCTTTCCCACCGCTATCCAACACCACCCTGTTAATAAATCATCACAGCACCTCCTCGTTCCGACTGCAAGGCTGAGCATGAATACCGAAGATTGATGACCTGACCAGGACCGCTTGCCAAAATCAACCGTACGACACACTGACGGAGGAACACGTGTACATTTTTACTTTGTAATGGAAAATGTCAATCTCGGTAGCCAGGGCCAGGAAATGGTTTTTCTCATTATCGGCAAATGCCACCTCGCGTCCTATTTACAAGCCCTTGATTAATTTCAAAGGGGGGGCATGGAATACATCTGGACCATTTTTGTATTCTCAAGGGGTTAGCAATTACACAAGTAAAAAAAAAACAATCAGATGGAGAGAATACCCACTGATTTCTGTGGAGTGAAGTCGGGTGTCATCTTTCACCTTTTAATTCGGCGACGTGCCGCGGGAATCTCCTGCTGACGGCCCGGCTCTGCGTCAGGACACGGAACGGACGAAAAGGTGACAAATCCGATGCCCAAATAAACGGAATTAAAGTACAACACTGCCCTGTCAAAAAGGGATAATGCAAACAAATGGCTCCTAAATTGATTGGTGAAGCGAAACAATGTGCCGTCTTAGCCGCCTGGATGAGGCGCGCATCTACGGGCTGAGTGCTATCGGGTGGCATTTCCCACAAATTGCCGTGCGATGGCAACCCAATCCGTTCAATTTAGACTCTGATTAATTTTCCATTACCCCACCCCCCCGCTCCATAGAAGGTGTGCTCAAACAATACGTCAAGTATTTCATTTGCAGAACCTATATACACTGTACTCCTCAAGGCCCGTGTGACACATGTAAATGTGCTAATGTTCAAGGCCTTGTCTCTGGGCCTCGTCACACTACATTAGCATACATTTTTCTCTCCCGAAACAGCCGGCAGACAAAAAAAAGGCTGCGTGACAGAGTATTGTTAACCATGTAGATATCCACAACATTGCGTAAAGCAGAGCAGACGATTCAAAGAGATTATTTCAGAATGACAGACATCCCAAGGGATGTAGTAAGTGTGTAGATGTGAAAGGGCTACAGGGACTACCACAGAGACTACCTGACCATTGCCATTATTATGGTCAGGTAGTCTCTGTGGTAGTCCCTGTAGATATCCACAACATTGCGTAAAGCAGAGCAGACGATTCAAAGAGATTATTTCAGAATGACAGACCTCCCAAGGGATGTAGTAAGTGTGTAGATGTGAAAGGGCTACAGGGACTACCACAGAGACTACCTGACCATTGCCATTATTATGGTCATTTACTCTAGGCTGTACTTTAATTTGTCTTGGGCTTAATCACAATAACTTTATCACATTATTGCCCAATGCCTTGGCCAATTGATGTTTTGGGTGCATTATTCTGTGTGTGCGTGCATGCATGCGTGTGTGTGTGTGTGTGTGTGTGTGTGCGCGCGTGTGTGTGTGTGTGTGTGTTTGTGTCTTGGGGGGGGGGGGGGGGGTGGGGGGTGGGGAAAGGTCATCTTGTTGGCAAAACGAAATTAAAGTACGTAAAAATATCAATGTAGTAATTCAGGTTTTTGCATTAGTGCTGTAACACTGTTAATAATGGCTAGACTGGTTAGATGTCCTCTGAGATTTTGATAACCATGGCCTTGTTCTACCATAAACCTATTACAGGCTTCTTTTTTTTTCCAACCAGACCATCCAAGATTATTTAATTGATGGGAGATGACATTTTAAGCTTTCAACCGCAGATCAAGAACAGCAATGAGGAAGATTATTTTACCACACGTTGAATAAGCGAGATTCACATTGAGACACATTGAGGGGAACAAAGAAAGACATTTGTCAGGTAAATCGCTTCACCCCAGTGGTGTTCTCACCTGGATGACCTACAGTGCTGTCAGCTGGACCCACAGCTGTAACTCTGGGCTTCAGCCTTCCTGTTCATCCGCATGGCTGCTGTCAAGCAGACTCAGCATTCAATTACTGCCACCGACACATCCATTGGTGTGTGCTGGTGAAGAACACTGTATTTCTGAGTGCAATTTAAAAGTTATATTGGGGAGGGGGGTACACTAATATACACTGATATAGATTTACATAAATTATTTCGATAGACGTTGAAAAAATGTTTCCAAAGTGTACGTATGATTGCACACACCTGTGTGCTCATTATACCTCGATCGCTAGTAGTAGTTAGTAGTTAGACACACTTTATAACGATGTAATCATTAATTATTTCTGCCCTGTAATTTGGTCCTCCAGCAGCTAGGGGCACAAACAGCCGCATAATGTCACCCGGTGGGCAATCTTCAACAGTACTTCAAATATGGGACATGAATTATCTCGAGTCATTTCATTTTTACTAATTAAGCATAATTAACACATAAATTGAGTGAGCTGCACTTGTGGTGTTTAACACCTATTTATCTTTTTTCTCAACACTGAGCCTATTCATAGTCATATATAAATAATATTTGTATGTAAACTTTGTGGGTGCCTGACTCAAACGATATTTAGATACTCTGGTGGGGGGTTTGATTCCCTGCCCTGGTGATTCCTGTACTGTGATACCAATTTTATTTGTAACCCTCTCAGCTTTCCTCCATCTTAATAAAGGGAGGAAAAGGGATGTGGTCAGCTGAAGCCATAGTGACAACATCCCCACTCAATGCAACCAATCAGCTGCAGCCATACTGACCAAATCCCCACTCAATGTAACCAATCAGCTGCAGCCATACTGACCACATCCCCAGTCAATGCAACCAATCAGCTGCAGCCATACTGACCACATCCCCACTCAATGCAACCAATCAGCTGCAGCCATACTGACCACATCCCCACTCAATGCAACCAATCAGCTGGAGCCATATTGTCACATTGACCACTTCCAAAATATATGACCAAATTGTTTCAAAAGAATATTTAATGGTATCTCTGATTATGAATAAAAATATAAAAAAACAAATTGTATTGTAAATCAAATACAACATTCAAGAATGCCAAAGACAAATGACAAACCAAGAGGGGCTTAGTTTAATTCTAATTATATTTGTCCCTTTGATACAATGTTCATACCTCCCTGACAGTCATAATGTATCTTGATATTTCTAACCCTATAGCCCATATCATTCAGTTTGCACAATCATTTAATTCAATTGCCTGAATTATTATGATTGCTTTCTCATTATCTAATTAATTATTGCTTAACCACAGCCAATTATAGCATTGTTATGCATTAGGCTCGTCCAAGTATAGGCACGCGTGGTAGATTTCAATTCAGTTACAGGCTACAAACCTGCGTAAATCCAAATAAAAAAGGGCCTCGTTAAAAACATTTTTTTTTTATATGGCGATCCCGGAATCCCTCAGGGCATTGATAGTAATAAGTATTTTTTGCATGTCCTTTTCCCAATAGGTTTACATAGGATTCATTTGATTAAAATTGGGGAGATACGTTTATATTTACCTATTAAGAATAATGAAGCGGAACTACTGTCAAGGATAACAGTTCTCTCATTACTGGTATAGCAGGACCCGATTGTAGAGACAAAGCCCTATCGTGCAATAATAGTGTAAATAAGGGTCTCATTAATTGTAATATACTTTCATGTACTATCCAGTCATGACCCTGACGATCTGCTTGAAAATGCAGAATCAGAATAATGCTTGTGTGGTGGCGTGGAAACGTGCGCTTGTATTTCATCTCTGATTTAATAAGACCTCTGTTTGCTAATCTACTGCACCCGTCGGGAGACCCGTGCCCGTTCTCAGGGAGTATTACGGCCGAGATTAACTGTCCCTCTCCTCCAGCCTTGTCATTTCTTTCACCCGCCAGGTACTACCTGGAGAAGAGAGCGGGAGGTAACAATAGGGAGGGAGAAAAAAAAACGTGAGGCAAAATTGAAATGCTGGCAGAAAATGAGATTTCAAATGAATTTCCGCTACGGAGCGGCACACAGCTTATTTGTCCCGCCTTTGACAGATTGCAGAGGCACTGTTATTATCAGCAATAGATACTGCCATTTTTCAGTTTATGAGGAAATATTGCAAGATACAGTGTTCTTAATATCAGGGGACGGTGTCTCTCAAAGTGCTGAGTTGCGGGACAGGAAATCATGTGATCGGGAGGGGAGGGCGTCCCTTCCATTGTATGAGTGCGTTTTTACTGCTCTTTATCTAGGCTCAGAGGAGGAGGGGGGGCAGTGGGAGGTACATCTGAACTCTGAGACAGCAAAGCAATTCATACATAAGGAATTTGGGGATTTGAAATGCAAGGTGATAAATGGTACAATAAAAAATGGGCCTTGACTCAAAAAGAATTGTCCTTACTTTAGACTCCAAATTACATCTTAGTGTAGTTTTTTCTACAAAACACTGATTGCAGAATTCTGCTCCCGCATAAGTGAACAAAATACGTCTTCATTTTAAATGAGCACTTGCATTTCATTTTCTGTGAAAGTGAAGGACAAATGTTGATTGAATATAGGCCACTTTTACACTTTGCAGCCATTTCGTCGTGACAGAAATCAAAAACAAAAACAGTGTTTTCTTAGGTGTTATATATCACATTATGTCAATCCCACACTTTTATTATACAATAATTAGCTCATGAAGGTATGATCAATTTTTATTATGACAAAGTATGATATGGGAAAATTTGCCTTTTTTATGAATAGAAGTGCCACCTTTATATGAAATATAACTGAAATACATCGTATGTTTGTGAATTTATTTCCATAGATTCTTTTTTTTCATAGTCAAAATCTTTGACTGTGCAAATGTGCTGTAGATTGTGTGCAGATATGTTGTATTCCACCAAACACAAGTCAGCCCCAATATTTTTATATCATTTAATTGCCAGACTAGCTATAGTATGCTTGTGAGACTTGACGTTTGACTATCTTTAATTGCCAGACTAGCTAGTATGCTTGTGAGACTTGACGTTTGACTATGTTTAATTCCCAGACTAGCTAGTATGCTTGTGAGACTTGACGTTTGACTATGTTTAATTCCCAGACTAGCTAGTATGCTTGTGAGACTTGACGTTTGACTATGTTTAATTCCCAGACTAGCTAGTACGCTTGTCAGACTTCACGTTTGACTATGTGAGACAAGATGGTCCAGCAGTATCTTTCCCCCAAACTTGAAATGAAACCTATGCCTATATATTCAACCATTATCTCCACGGTACGTTGTTCTAGACAAAGAGGGTCACAGAACTGGCCACTTGAATTAAGACTGAACTCAACATTGAAGAATGGACCAGGCTCATTGACCAAACCTTTCCAATAAGGAGTAAGGACAAAGAAACAGATGCGGCTGTACTTTTTCATTAAAAAACTTTGTTTTGTTTTTTTTAATGTCAAAACATTTTTTACATCAGACATAAAAGTAGAGATGAAGTTCACCTTCCTCTCTACCTGCTTTGTTCTTCGATGGGTTCATGTTTATGAGATGACTTAAAAAGCATGTATTCGCAAAGCCTTCGATGCTCTTCATAAGTGAACACCAAGGAGTCACATACATCTTATCCCAAAAGATGCATCCGCCCCTGATATGTAATGGACAAATATTCCATGACAAAGAATACCGACAAATTCACATCAGAGAAATTTTGCAGAATGGAAACGCCTCACTGTTGACCTGTGACTCTCCAAAGGATTAACATACCATCGCTATTCATCTTGACTATATCAATTACAGTTTCATGGAATATCTCTCAAACCTTTTGCACTTATTGGCATGCAGAATCATAAATCTTCTCAAGGACAAATTTTCCTCCCAGCTGACTAAGCTCAGAAATGTGTAGGCCCCAGCAACCACGTCTGCTGGCTGTAGAATTTATAACTGTGGATTTATTCAATAAATATAGCTATAGTATTTAATCCTTCCCTCATAAATTAATGATGAAGTGGGAATCCGGCCCTCTCTTCCATTATATTGGGGTGGACTATGTCCACAGACAAATGGATGTATTCAAAGGACGAAGCACCCTTGATGTAATAGAAAATGTTCAAACACACCTACCTGGTCCGAGACACTCACGGGAAAAGCCGCAGAAGTTCTTGAGTCCACATTACGAATGACTCCCACTAATCGCTCATTCTACAGCACAGGCAAGTCCTCCTGTTTAATTTGCCATCTTTGAGGTCCGAAGAGTTTGGGCGTTGACCTTTCGCCTGGTTAATTTTAATACCGAGCTCCTTCCCAAAAGTGGGAGTAAACACAAGAGAGCTAATTACTCTCACACTCGGAGGACCACAAGCTCTGCCAAGCAGAAAATGTCTGAGGGCAGGGCGAACATTTCCAACTAAAGACACAGAACCCAGAGTAGAACACAGCAGGGAGAGACTAAACTCGAATTTACAGATGCAGAAAATTGGCAGAGTCGTCTTCGGGGAAAGAGGGAAGAGAAATTGTACTGGAATTTAGCGGTGTGTAAGAAAAATTGAAGAGAGGTATCAAATGCATAAGGATCCTGTGAGTAAATGTGGAAAAAAAAAAAAGTTACAAGGCCATTCAGATTTGTGCAAGCTGCAAAAGGATTGGATTGGCTTCAGCGAAGCCTTCAAATCCAGAACAATAAATACAATAAAATCTAATTAAATGGATAACTAGAAGAGAATGTAGAATTTGTGCGATACCTTACTCCTTTTCCTTGTACTGTAGACTAAATACTAAGCATGATAGTGTACCTCTGTAGATGCGAATTGCAATCAAATTAATACTTCTTCAGACCAAAGGTTATCATTAATAACTGTTGATATGTTAAGACACATAGCAATAGAGATCTGTTTTTTTTATTTATTTTTTTTACTCCGCTTTGGGCTATTATTCCATTTTAATATTTCAAAATTAGAGGCCCTTAAGTAAGCCCATGTGACAAAATTAGATTTCTTCAGGAGAAAAAAAAACCCTTCTCTTATTGCAAACTGCATGTGAGCCGTACTAACTTTGACGTTAGTTTGTATGACTCGCTAATACCAACTCAGTGTTTTTCCTCACATGGTCCAATAAAGGATACATATAACATAATGTGACAATCAGACAAACACAAGACACGCTACCAGGTGGAAGGAATTCACGTATTCCATGTTATGTTATGTAACATGTTATCTTATGTAACATTCTATTTTACATTCATTTTTTCTCATTAGTGTTCTTAAGCCCCCCCCCCCCCCCCCGCCCAACTCCCCACAAACCCCATCCCTTGGGGTTCAGGGAAATGTTTTTGAGCACCTAAAATACTTCAAACAACAGGACCCCCCCCCCCCCCCCCCCTGCTCCGCAGTTTCAAACGTACGCTCCATTTAAGCTCCACACGCCTTTATGGCTGAAAATAATTCTCACAGAATTCTGGAAACAGCCCATATAACACCGACCAACTTATGCAAATATTATTGCAGCCCCGGTGGGAATTCAGATTTCTTTTCAGGCTAATTTATTTAGGCCAAATGTAATTTCGGCATATTTTCCGCAATTTCATTGTCACCCGTGAACGGCACGTTGTGCACGACAACGGTAATGTCGCACTCTGATGCAATAACGTTATTGTAACCTCGCTGGAAAGCGAGTCACGTGAGCCGTGTGCTAATAGCCATTAGTGTCAGTGCGCGGGAGTAATTCAATGGCTTTCTTTCGTCTGCCAGCGTTACACCTGTCTGTGCAGAAGGCAATTACAAAGTGCAGATCATTTCACTCAACCTTCCTCCAGGTCCACACGAGAGAAAAAAAGAGTCACAATTGTTTTAGGTTATTTATTTATTTTTGTATATGAGAATTCCACTGCCTCTCCAGATCTCATTTTCAACAACTTTGCCGCAGGGAACAAAAAAAAAAAAAAAAATGCTGCCTCAAATCCCTTGGTCCTTTTCTCTGTAATAAATACTTGGTTTCATTTCAGAGAAAATAAGCAGAGAGTGACTAGCTGTCCTGACCCCTGGAACAGCCTGTCACACGGTAGGATTGGATGATATGCAGTGATGAAATCTCAGGCAACATCACGCACCAAAAGTCTATATTTTGAAGGAGACAAAACTATTTACTCTGTAGCATTATTTCTCATTAGTATTTTCTGTAGGAGTCTTCTTTTGTCTGTGAGATGATTGAAATCATGTAGTAGGTACAGTACAGTGAATTCCTCATATAAATCGCTGAGCTCTACACTTTGAGACACCATCTATATGTTCAATAAATAAAGCAAACAGAAGCCGAATAGTCAAGTCAGCCACCACTGAGAATCCATACCTACCCAAAAGCCAAAACATTAACAAATTATACAATGTGTATAGGTATTGTTTATATATTTTAGACTGCAGAATACATTTTTGTAATGAAGATTGCAAATGTTTAATTACTTTCCATTTATTCTAATTTCTAGTGTTTTACAATAAATAGGGATTGGTGGTGGCATATAAGGAATGCTAGCATTCTGTTTAATACTACCAAACAATCACTAAATACACAATGGGGAATTGGCTAATTTAAAGGTACAATTTTCCCATTTTAAGCTTAAAAGCCTCCACGGCTGGAGGGTATTATTAGGGGATTGAGGGACCTGGTGATGGCAAATGGCAAGTTCCCTCTGGAGAAGCAATTCTGTCCTATGAATCACCATTTTATCCCGTCAGCTCCTGGTTACACTCCGTTTACTCATATCAAGCCCAGACACCTGCAAAAATAGCTTACATCGCAGGCAGTCATCCTCTAACGCCGCGCACAAAAATATCTCTCACAGAGAAGAAGAAGACACAGAGCTCTGCTATATATTTATCAGCATACTCTTTCATAACAGTCAAAACTACACGTTTGAAGTCCTACAAGAATTGTGTCAGGAAGCTCCTGCTGGCTTGATGTTCGATATTTTAAATAACCGTTGAAAGTGCCCCAGTGAAACAGTTACACATTTATGCATTATGGCGCAATGCAACAGCAGTCTCCCGGGGGCCCATCAGAACGTGGAATTGCTCCGCCCTCTGCATCTCCAGTGTCCATTACAGGGGACATATCCCAGCAGCTTCAACGTGACAAATTTAAAGAGACAGGCCACGATGAGCAATATTGTTCGGCTCTAATAAAAAAGAAATGGGAGGCCTAATGGCTTTTTATAACACAATTACCGCACTGAAGCCATACCTCTGCCTCCCCACTGCACCCCACATCCATGCTAAACTTACCATAACTAATTCCTGGAAAGGCCAGAGAGATATTGTGTACCACACAGGCAATTATCATTCAATTTCAGTGTGTCAGATCCAAGGCCTTCTCCAGTCTCCCATCACTATTACCTGAATGCTTCTCATCATCTCTGGAGAGCTATGGAAAATGAGCAATTTGACACATGCCCCGAAGACTGCATAAAAAAACCACAAAGTATTTTTTTTAATGGAAATTGAATTGTTAAAAAATGAAATGACTCAGCAATACTGATCCCTTTATTTCTGTAGATCTATTTAATGCAGGGGTCCTCAATCTTATCCAGAAAGGGCCGGTGTGGGTGCAGGCTTCTGTTCCAACCAAGCAGTTACACACCTGATTCTGCTAATAAACCACTAGAGTCTTTGCTAAGGACCTTGATTAGTAGAATCAGGTGCGTTAGTGCTTGGTTGGAATAAAAGCCTGCACCCACACCAGCCCTTTCTGCATAAGACTGAGGACCTATGATTTAATGCTATATTTCGGTAATATGACATGCTTTTGCCACAAATGGTTACAGGTTAGAAGCAGGGAAGAGAACTCCCAGTCCAGCACAGCCCCACTGTCTCTTGGTCTTAAGAGCTTACCTGAAATTTCTGCTTTAGACAGGCACACAGGTCACATGGTTTCGAGGCAAGTCTGTTATTAGTTTGAAGGTAACTCTGAGAAGGTAAGTCCACAGGGCTATGTAACTGTCAACACCAGGATTAAAGTAAGCTACACTGTAATATATTACACGTTAGGAGGAGGAATAACACATGCAGTGGTGTGTTCACATGTAGTCCAAGAATTAGAATAGAATGATAATTACAAATTTCTTTTGTATGACTGTGTCACATGTTAACATTAAACTATCACTTGATATGAATGGAATACAGCTGTATATAAAAAGAGGGTACCTGCAGAAGTGGAGTGAAGTCCAGGGGTCATAAATAAGTCCTACCATGTTTTGCTTCCACCCATGAACTCAGCCAGCTGATTGGTTCTCCCTCCTGGCTGAATAAGTGTGTTAATTAGCAAATCCAGGTGATTGGAACAAAAATACTGGGGAGGACATTTACTTCCTGAACCTGGATTTTCCACCTCTAGGTACCTGGTGAGTGGTAGAAGTCTAAAATTGTCCTGTCAGGGGTATAGTTTTCCTCCAAACGATGCTTCTGGGTGTGAACATCTCTCCCAGTCAGTCCTAGCTCCCCTGCAGTAAGTAGAGTATTCTGCGGGCAATTGTAACAGGGGGCAATTGCAACACCATAAAGTTGCACCAATCTGAAACAAGCTAGAGCTATTCTATCCAGCAAGCTAGCTAGTTACTCTAGTACTTCTGCTCATGGGAAAGAGATCAGTGAAGTCTGCTGTATGTTCTTCACCTGTCTTGCATGTGTGTGGGTGGCACAGCGTTGACTCGAGAGGCAAAACTGGTGATTCCAAATAAAATAAAAATATATATTTGTGATTTTTCTTTTGGATCTTGGGGGTTCTCAGCTTGGGGCAGGATTTAGAGTTAGCGTGTGGGCATAGCCCCCCTTCAATTGTGTATTCAACATCAATAGCCAAATGAATACATTCATTTCACAAGTTGTCACTGCAAATCAGTAGGCTCTGCAAAAGAGAATTGAGTTCTCAGTTGACCTACCTGCTGAAATAAAGGTTAAAAGTCATTTTATATCTTGCCCAGGGCTGCATTAAAAACACGATGGTTGGCTGATCTGTACATCACCTGCTCTGATATGAGGCTATGGAGGCGCAGCCGGTGTTATCTCTGTGAACAACAATAGCTTAATGAAAGGGCAGACTGGAGTGTAAGAGACCACAGAATAAATATAAGCAAGAGATTGGTGTCACCACTCTGAAATAGATTTGCGGTATGATTACCCGGTTGCCGGTGGAGCGGGTCTTTTTTTCGGGTTTGACGTGTGATGAGACTGCATCCTGCCTCGCGCGAACTGGATCAATCGCCCGCTTCGCTTCAGCCGAAGAACTGCGCAACGTGAGAATTCGCACCTCGGTTCAGGCGTTAATGCCCGAGTCTTGAAAAAGACAACCGCCGACTCTCATATGTGAACATGCCCTATCGCTCTCCCGATCGGATTAGCCTCGACAGTTTAAAACTCCATAACGTCTCATCCGCAGCGAAACCTAACCGCCGCATAGAGCAGGTTACGCATTGGCCTTATGAAGCTAGAGGTCGTTTTTCCCCCCTTCTGAATTATTTCCTTGTCTCTCCGCCTTTAGTTCCGTATAAACGACAGTGCGTATATTTCCAGCACACAGCGCATCAGTATTACCCATACCTCCTGCGGGTCTGATCGCTGGTTTTTCCGTTCTGTGCCTTGACAGATAGAAGTTCTTGATCGCTCACCTTATAGCGCCGTGAAGGTGTCATTGGAATGATAACTATGCCTCTGCTGCTTCTGACAAGGGTTGATAAAAAGGGTATTGTAAAAAAATAAAAAAATAACAGCATAGCACAGCGCTGCAAGCGACATGATTTGCGATATATTTCACTGGTCTTTGCCCTGTGTTTTAACTGAGGAAAAGTGACAAGCGGCAACGAGGGGAAGTGAACCAAAGCTCACGTCTCCCCCTCCCAAAAAAAAACGGTTCTCTCTTCGGCCTTGACCTCCCTTATGGAAATGATATATTCGGCAATAAAATATATCACCAAGATGAGAATAGGACGTGGCAGCAGTGTGAAAATATATGTGCAAATATACAAATTATTGTTGTTTTCAGCTTTTCTTTTTCAGATTCGTTTCTTGTTTTCTGGAAACATATTTAATGTTACACATTCAAAGTATGTATATATATATATATATATATATATATATATATATATATACACACACACACACACACAGAATATATACTCTATATATAGCAGTATATTCCATTTCCGACAGGGCTGCATTACATATAGATAGAAGAGTGCATGAAAAGCAGCTTCCGTAATGAAATATAAAATATTCAGCTTGCAATTGTATGAGGACCAAACAGTTTAATAGGTACAATACCCTGGGATCTGGGCTACAGTTTCGTACGCTGTAATGTCGCGGCAGCGGCAGCCATCAATAAAGTGGGGGGGGGTGTCGGCCTGCCCTGTTGTTTGATGTGCAGAGAATTGGGCTCTATTTTTGATGGCTCCCTCGTGGCATGTGCAGCCGAGATATGTCACGGAGGGCTCAGAGATTGGGAGGCTTGATCTCCATGGTTATTGGCTTTTTTTCCCCTCCGTGAGGGCACCACCGATTGAAGCCGCGTGGCATTTAAAGCTCCCTGACCTGACGTCCACCTTCCCCGGAGATAACAGCTGTAAATCAACTTTTCAAAATAAGACTGAAGGGGCAGGCTTCAGAGCCTGGCAGCCAACAGCTGACAGAGAACGCCGAGTTATTTTAAGCCGACCAAACAGACGTACGAAATTGTGTGTGGGATAAGTAAATATGAACCAAAAAATAAAAAAGTTGTCCATATCTTCTACTGTCATCAAATGTCAAATGTTTGGCCTGTGAATTTTTGCCAGTGAATATCAAAACTGAAACGCCTGAGAGAAGAAATAACTTATTTTACAGACTTTGTGGTTTAATTTGCCTGAATGCTATGCGTTCTATTGAGTGCACCCCTTTATCATTGAAGATGCCTTGTCTGATTTGTTTGCTGCTAGACTTTTTGCTACACTGATCCTAGCTAAAATGTTTAAATGTCTCATTTGACACCTTAAATAACATTTATAAATGAACATAAACAGATTAAAACTAGTTGTTGTATTTAAAAGTTAGTATTTATTTATTAATTAATAATTATTATTATGTCGGAATACTGTTATTATTGTCAATGCACTAGCAATAGTGCTAATTATTGTTAACTCCTTAACATGTAAAAACGGCATGGCACAAAAATGAAATAAAATAAAATAAACTTTATTGTCCACAATAGGAACAATGGAAACGGATCATGTTTAAATGACCAATTGGCCCCCCCCGACACAAAAATGTTAATATTTTATACAATACATCAGCTCAACGTCTCAAACCAGCTGTGCCTCATGAAGAAAAATCAGGATCAATAACATAACCGGTCCGGTGACTCATTCATATCTTTGGAGCACAAATAAAAAGTGTAAATATCCAACCGTTCTCCAAAGCACCAGTGGCCCGATTTTATTTAGGCTTAATTGTCTCTCTGAAATGTGCTGGTTAAAAAACAACGCAGTCCATGATCGTGCTTTGTGTTTATTCTGCTTGTGGGAGAGTCAAAGAAGCCAATGAGCCTATTTCCTGTTGGACCCGATGAGCCTATTTCCTGTTGGACCCGATGAGCCTATTCCTGTTGGACCCAATGAACCTATTCCTGTTGGACCCGATCGATATTTAGTGTGGCAGCCATGGAGGTGGGATTGGCCTCCACTGTAAATGTGTGAAGGCAAACTCTCGCCTGGGAAAAAGAGCTCTCTGTCCCAGGCGATCGGTTCAATGGGTTCACAGGGGTTTGAAGACATTAAACATTCATGACACCATTAAACGGAAACAGTTGGCAAAAAAAAAAAAAAAAACTTCCTGGGAACTGTTTTATGCTGGTGGTCACAATGAAGTATTATCATAAAATTAAAACCTTTAGCTGATAATCTTTTATTTTTATTGTTATTTTGTTAATTTTACTATCAGCCCTCAACATAAATAATAAATATATAATAATCTATAATTATAAAGTACAAAGGACCTCAAATAATGTTATAAGTAAAAGTGTATGTGCTGAATGGTATGGTAACTTAATCAATAGAAGCCACAACATATACTGTGTCTAATTCTCAATTAAAAAAAACAAAACAGAACAGACAGCCAGTTTTTACATTATGTTAAATTTAGTGATAAACTATTTTAAATGCATGACCATTGATATGGAAATATTAAAACAAAGTAATATGTTCAATACTGTACGGCACCTCACCCATGGTGGTCAATTCCCTCAAGCTCCTAGCAACAGGATGAACTGTAGAGTGCTTGTGAAAGATATTGAAGAAAACTTTGAAAGGAAGCAGGAAAAGCAGATCCAAAGGAAGGGACAGGCTCCACCCCCTTGAGAATCAACTGTCGGGTTATTGGTTGTTGTCACAGCAAATGAAAGCTAATTTATGGAAATTCAAGGTGTCTGTCAACAGTATCTACATTCCCGCTTCAAGATCCATGTGCATCCTCTTAATAAACCGATGAACATATGCTAATTTTCAAACCTTGCTTATATCCACGGGGAGGTCAAATCAAGGGTAACATCTCCTGTATTTCTGCCGCGTGCAGAAACATGAAAGCCCACACCGTCCCCAAACACACATAATGCTTTGATGGTCTGTGACGAGGTGTTCATCATTGTTTTGTGTAACTTTGCATAATTTATTAATTTCTTGTCTTCTGCAGGACACAAGAAAGTGCAACAATCCTCTGAAATTAAAATTAATTTGGACATTTCAAATACTACATGTATCTTCCGAAAACATCTGAACGCACCTCTAGGCAAGTTCATCTTCGTAAAGATTTTTCCCCCTCTACTCTTATCATTCATCCCACTCCGGTACCTTGGTTATATTGATCCAGGGGAAAAGGAATGTAATCATTAGACTGACCCCCCCCCACCCCAAAAAAATTATAAAAACATAACAAAAAATGACAAACAATATCAACATCCTTTAGCAGAACTGTATTTTTGGCAATTTAAAGCTCATAATAGAGTAGAGAAACGAAAAAACAAACAATTGAAATGTAAAGTCCAGGAATCGACGGATACAACGCTGAATTCGTTTCCAGACCACATGGGCACGTCCACTGCAGTCCACCGCTGGTTTCCCTCCAAATTTCCACAAGAAACATGGGGGAATCTTAGGAGCTCAGAGCTTTGCCGAGCCGACCTTCAAGCCGCTCTTCTTTTAGGCAAGGTCGTGAGTGTGACAATCGGTGTGATGTCAAAGGATGTGAAACGGAGCAGTATTTGTCATCATCATCATCATCATCATCATCATCAGCAACATTTACGACGCACTTTGGACCACAGATTCTGACTGATCGTTGAGTTACGACCGCTGCCACCGTACAATGGCACGACTGTTGCATATTTCATAATAAATTATTCTTTGTGGGTCAGGTCAAGCGGTGCCGATCCACGCACCTCTGGGTGGTTCTGGCGCATTTCCCGACTGCACCTCAGGGTGGGGTGTGGGGGGGGGGGGGCCCTAGAGCTTCTCAATGTCCCTGTACTTTTTGCGCAAGATGGACACCTGATCCTTGAACAAGACGGGGTCCAGCCTCATCTGAGAGTGCAGGAGAGGCATGAACCCCAACCAGCCGCTGAAGGTGTTCATGCAGGTCTGGCGCTGCGCAAAGTGGTCCGGGTCGGCCCAGCGCGACGTCTTGGACCCCTGAGCAGGGGAGGCCCGCGGAGAGAAGAGAGAACAGAGATGTCAGGACAAATCTAGGGGCAGTCAACTGACCTGAGATCAGTGAAATACAGAGTACGGAGTAGTACATCGGTCCCTGACCCTGTTGCTGGAGGTCCGCCGTCCTGTAGGTTTCCATTTCAACCCTAATTTGGCAGGGCTGATTCTATTAATTAGCAGCTCAATGAGATCTCGAGCTTTTGAATTAGGCGTGCTTTGCCAGATCTCCAGGAACACGGTCGGGGACCACTGGCGCAGCACAATACAGTCCTAAATTAACTGACCTGAGATCAGTGAAACAGAATGAGAGAAGCATTTTTCCGAATGACACAGTAAAATACATTCCTAAATTAACTGACCTGGTATCAGTGCAACATAATAAAAAAATAAAAACATTTCTTTCTGTCTATCAGACTGCAATGCATTTCTAAATTGACTGACCCAAGAGCACTGCAACATTGAATACAATTATCCATCTATATGACAGACTAGAATACATTGATACATTGTTCTAATCCCCCCTTTAGTAGTTCAAAACCCCACTGAAGTGTCCACTCTGGTTTTAGACACACCTCCCCATGACTGTGATCTCCTGCCAGAGCAGCAAATGAATGTCAGATAGGGGGGGGGGGGGGGGGGGGGGCAGAGTATATATAAAATACCAGGACAGGAAATGGCTTTAAGATATGAGTTGGGGGAGAGGTGGAAGCAAATTGGCGATTTACAAGCGACCTTCACAATTAAGACATTGATCAAGAGGCCGATTGTGGCGAGTCATCAGTCCGCCGTGAGCGAGGCCATCAATCAGCCCTGACGCGGCGGGAGGGAACTGTCAGGGAGCTGCCGAATCGCAGGGGCCGCCTGGGGAACCCAGGCTCTCTGTCTGCATCGCGTCCGTCCGGCTCCTCCCCCCTCAGACCCATCCCGCGCGAGGCCCAAATACCGCTCGTCACACTTCCTTAACACTATTGCACCCGTGTCCTGCCGAGCCTCTGGCCCCGTGTAACAGCACGCACGCACGCACGCACGCACGCACGCACGCACGCACGCACGCACGCACGCACGCACGCACGCACGCACGCACGCACGCACGCACGCACGCACGCACGCACGCACGCACGCACGCACGCACGCACGCACGCACGCACGCACGCACGCACGCACGCACGCACGCACGCACGCACGCACGCACGCACGCACGCACGCACGCACGCACGCACGCAATCTGCTCCTGCTGAATGGCTGAAGCTAAGCAGGTGTGGGCTTGGTTAGTACTTTGATGGGAGACCTCCTGGGAAAACTAAGTTGCTGCTGGAAGTGGTGTTGTTGGGCCAGTAGGGGGAGATCTTCCCTCTGGTCAAATAAAACCCAGTGCCACAGTGCAGTGATGGAGACACTGCGCTGTAGGAGATGACGTCTTACGGATGAGACGCTAAACCGAGGTCCTGACTCACTGTGGTCATTAAAGATCCCATGACACTTACGGCAAAGAGTAGGGGTTTCCCCGGTGTCCTGGCTAAACTCTCAACCCAGCTCTTTCAATAGGCTACCTAATCATCCCCCTCTCCACCTCAGCTGATGTGTGGTGAGCATACTGGCGCAAAATGGCTGCCACCAGCTGGGTGCTACACATTGGTGGAGGTTGAGGTGGTGGTTTCCCCCTCATCATTGTAAAGGGCTTTGAGTGTGAGAAAGGCGCTATATAAATGCCGTGCACACACACACACACACACACACACACACACGCTCTGAGCCTTGAGCGCGCAATCCTAAAACACCGCTCCGCAACACAGATCGTCAGGGTCCAATGCTTCCAGGTGCAAATGAGATACTCTGCGGCGGACACTCGCGGTGGGAAGATACTGATTCATACCAGCGGTGTTTCTGCGCGAGTGTGTGATGTCAGGTGTCAGGTGTCAGGTGCCGCTGTAAGCCTATATGCATATGACATGTAAACAGCACGGCTCCCTGATCGAGTCCCTCCCACGCGGCCCGCCGCCAAACGCACCTGCTGCATCATCGTCTCCTTGTACTGCTTCTTCTGGGTGACCTTAATGGGCGGGAGCTTGGTGACCGCCGACACCAGGAAGTTCATCAGGATGTCCTCGCAGTTGGCCATCTGGTCCACCATGCTGAGGAGGCTCGCCGGCAAGTAGTGGGTGTACAGGAAGTGGTAATACCTGTAGGGGACGAGCAACACGGAAAGCGTCACGCACTTTTTCCCCGGCGCTGCGCGTAGACAAGCTGCCGCTTATCTTCACACGCTTATTTTCGCAGGCCCAGTGCGGGAATTTCATTGGGTTTGAAAAGGCCTGGCGATGTCACGCGCAAGTCTTGCCTAACTTTGTATTCACATAGAAGCAGCAGACGGGTCATAAAAGCTCCACCCACCCCCCCCCCCCCCATCCCCGAAGAAGGGTAGGAACAGTAAAACAATGGCGGCGCTGAGCCGTCGTTCCCGCCAGAGCTGGCCGGGAGGCTGAGAGACTGATGTCTTAATTTCTCAGGCTAGGCCGCTTCCTCCCTCTCAGTCTGGCAGACTTGATTGTGCCGCGTCTCATTTCTTGGCTGTTTATTAAGCTGTGCCTGGACGTCTGACAAAAGCCCTTCTCTCCCGTCGCCGGTGAAGAATGAGCGCCCGACCGCCGCTTTTAGATCTGGAGGCAACAGAAAGGGCTTATCTCCTCAGCTTTTTACACCAGAGGTGCTGCTCCCTGCTGCATCAGCGGCTTGTCCAGATGCCCGATTGTAAATCACTTGTCAGGTCGCTCTTAGAGGTGTAACTCTGAAGGATCGCCGTAGGAATTTACAAATTTATAGAACAGCGAGAACAACGAGTTTGATCAGAGGATTTATACTTTATGTATTTTTTTGTGTTGCCGCGGTATTATACCTTTCAGATATCCCCTCATATATCTTCACCTTAAAATGAAAACTCATTGTGCTCCAGAAACCAAGGCCAAGGACAAGCAGCATGTGAACTTTAGGCACTTTATTATCATTTAATTTTTAAATTTATGTTCAATATGTGCTCTTATCACTGCTGGGCCACCCACACCTGCACAGGGATGACTGCTCATGTACGTGTACGTGCCCAATGACTTATTAATAATAATAATAATTTCCCACACTACAGGTCACGTAGCATACCGCAGGTCGGCTAGTAACTGATCGACGAGGGGGATCTCACACTGAAGTCAAAATGCTAACCTGTAGGAACATGTAGGCAAGTAACTAACGGAAGATCGTGGAGATGTGACCCAAAGGTGACGCTGACTGAATAAATCCCACACTTCTCTACTGGGACTCCTGATAGTGGCTGGCTAATGACATATCTGATCCTTGGAGTAACAATGTCTCAATGTCTCATTTACAACTGAGCCACTGCTGAGCCCAGAAACCACAAGCTTATATTTCATTTGACCACGATCGCGAAGTCAGCGCAGAAATATATCGATAAACTGTCAAACACGGCGTTACCCACATCGATTCACGTTTAATAGACGCGGGAAAACTGAATTTGAGGAATCAAAACGCCGTCTAGTCCAATCACCACTGCAGACTATGTTCTAATCTGCTGTGTCAATAATTAATGTATTTAATGAAAACCTAATCTGTTTACAAAATTTTACAATTTAAAGAGGTGGATTTAATAAACAGCTAATCTATTTATGCATTTGCTACCTGGATAATTGAAAAAAAAAAACCCTCTCTCCCCCGGTGGCTTTTTTTTTTCAAAGCCATGTTCAGCAGATCACCAGGCAATGTTTAAACACCAGGGTAAAATGTGCTTATGAATACCCTTGGAAGACCAAGCACGGCAAATAAATATTCATATGAGGTGTCGAGCGACTGTGATTGGGTTACGAGCGAAACATCTCCATGCTGGGGATGGGGCCTGTGCTCTGAGCAGTTAACGCTCTTTGCTGATGCCGACACGTAGGCGTGCGGTCCTAAATCGCTGTCTGCCCCTGTCTCGGAGCTCCGTGACCTACCACCCCCTCTCAGATTGTGCCGGTGACCCTCTTTGTCTGGGTCACAGACGAATACCCCCGCAACCTCCTGAATGCCCTCTGCAGGAGGGCTGTTACTCGTCATTATAAGTAAAATAATTTGTTTCCTTGTTAATTATTCTTGTCAATGAACTATAGATTTTTTTCTAAAATGAGATTTGCGAGGGAAGTCTCTCATTTTGTTGACTGGTGTGAGAAAAGCTGTTTAGAGATTAACGTGAAAAGAAAAATCAAAGACATGGTTATTAATTTCAGGGGAAATTAGGTGCATATTCCCTCCAGTTCCAATGAAGGTGTGGGCACTGAAAGGGAGGCTGAATATAAGTACGTCGGTACGGACGTTTAAGATAACCTGAACCTGCACAAAGTCAAAATTCAAGAAAATGCAGCAATGTCTTCACTTTTGAGGTAACTCAACTCCTTTAGTGTTGATAAGGTTTTAATGGAGCTCTTGTATAAATCTGTACCACAAAGCATCACTGCATTCTGCCTCACTTGTGTTTTTGGTAAAGCACACTAGAAAGAGCTGTTCCAAACGTAAGTAAAGGAATTGGTGCCAGTAACTGTTACTGTGGCTTAGCTACACTAAAATGTAATGTGCAATAAGGGCAGGCAAATCCTTGCCATCCTCTACACGCCAAACCATGCAATAAAAGCAGATGATACACACAAAATACACACAAGGAGATATGGGGACTCAATCATTCCGGCAGCCATAAGGTTTTACAAGGCAAATTAAGTTAGTGCTGTTGTGTTGATGTGGTATTTTTACATTTTATCTTGTATCGTGCATTGTGATTGTTCTGTAAGGCATGGACATAGCAACCAAATTAATTTCCCTCAAAAAAGATAATAAAGTTTCACTTGACTTTACCTGAGATTGGACCTGATAAAGGTGACAAATAAATAGTTTTCAAATAGATTTCAGTCACCAAACTGCATGTATTTATCTATATATTGGGCGGCAGTGTAGTATAATGGTTAAGGAACTGGACTTGTAACCGAAAGGTTGCAGGCTCAATTCCCAGGTAGGACACTGCCATTGTACCCTTGAGCAAGGTACCTGACCTGAATCGGTTCAGTATATATCCAGCTGTATGACTGGATAAATGTAATAAGAAGCTGTGTAAGTCGCTCTGGATAAGAGCGTCTGCTAAATGCCTGTAATGTAATGTATATTGAAATGTGTGGTTCACATAAACAGTTGAGACTTGAGGAAATACATTATTAACTCAAGCTGCTCCTAATAGAAAGTCGTTTCATAAATGTCCTTGCCAGTGTGGTTGTAAGGGTGGCCATACCACTTTATTTTAAGATTAATTTACACATGGATTGAAGCCAGAACCGAATGAGCTTTGCTTGCATTAGCGCAATATAATTCATTATCATCCTTATCAAGAGCAGCACAGAGCCTCTCTGGTGTACGTAAAAATATATTATTTATTATTTATATACTATATATTGTTATATACTGACTAGCAAAAGTGTGAACATTGAGTTTGTGATTTCAGTAAGTAATATATAAGCAAACTAACATTTGACTGCAGTATAACCATTTTCTTATCCTGTTCTTTGGTGAAGGTAAATAACTCTCTTTGTGATGCGAAAGATCCACACGGTTGATTTAATTTGTCATTTTAAAACTGCCCTCACATTTAAAGAAGGGAAGCTGTCAGAGGACTAATTCATTCACTGTTGCCAACAAGGGCACAATCTTTTAATCAAGTTGACTGCCTCCTAAAATATCCTGTTCATATAGCTGTCAACTTAAATTGGCTGGCAGTTATAACAAGATGACTAAATACAGGATTTGGTCTGACATACAGTTGCGGCCACTATTATTGGCATCCCTGGTAAAGATGAGTAAAAAGAGTTATATATTAGCCTACTCTCACACTGAAAAAATTAGAGAAATCCAACCTTTAATTGACGTACATTTATTATGAGAAAAAAAATCCCTCATCACAAAATAATTATATTTAACAAAACCACGTTGGCCACAATTATTGGCACCCCTGCATTTATATATAGAATAAAGTAATAATGTTTAATATTTGGTTGCATATCCTTTGCATGCCATGGCTCCCTGATGCCTGTGACTCAACAACATCAAAAGGCTCTTGATATCGTATTTTCTGGTACTCTTACAAGCGATGCTATAACGTCTCTGCATTTAACAGCATTTACTTGCCATTAAATAAGCCTAATTACACGACACACAGCCGGCTAAATGTTTGGAAATTTTCCAGCAGCACAGCAGGTGTGTTTCTCCCCATCCTCTGTAGCTTTGCTAGTCTGGAGTAGGAGCAAACCCCCAGAGTCCACTTAGACCTTAGCTGTTGAGGCAAAAAAAATAAATAAATTAAAAAAAATAAAAAAAAACTTGCAAACTAGGACTGTACTGTTGCACACAAACCTTTGCTGTGGTTCCCCTAGCGCAGTTATGACAATCATTAATATCTCATTGCATTGTTCTATCATCTGTTCCATTTGCCGTCAGTGTTGCACATTCTTCACGCTCCGCTGCAGTTTAATTGCCAAGGATATGTTTAATTCAATGACAGATTGACTGCGTTACGCATTACAAAATATGAAATGAATTGAAAGCTGACCACTTGATCATATACCCTTTCTTAGAGATGTATACATTTATGTCCAAACACCCCCATTCGCGACTCCAATCGCCCCCCAATCCCCCCCCCCCCCCCCCCCCCCCCCCTTAGACAAACAACATATCACAGTAAATACAGACATCAACAGCTCCTGATATCTTGGCAATTTTGGTTCTGAAAGCATAGAATGATTTTGGTTTGTTTATACTTATAATTATGGCGCTGACAAACGCGATATCACTTTCTAGTCACTTACATGGAAAAAATGGCAAACTTCATACAAAGGGGAAACACATTTGGTCTGGCTTTTGAGGCCCAGAAGGATGGCTTAGGTGCTGGCCTTTCTTAGAAGGCCTACAGCAGCCAATTAGAAATGGCAGCTCAGCCAGTAACTACCAGGGAAGAGATACACCTGGATCACACATTGGAGTGTGCTGGCTAAATTCCTAATCTTCCCATCTAATCATCCTGCAGTTTAACTGGCTGAAGAAATTCCATGGGCAATTCAATTACGAAACCCAGGAATTGCAAAGCCAATTCAAAAGGGATTCAAACGGTATAATAATAATAATAATAATAATAATAATAATAATAATAATAATAATAATAATAATAATAATAATAATAATAATAATAATAATAATAATAATAATAATAATAATAATAATACATTATTTTTTGGTGTGGCCTGTGATGGGTTGGCGGCCTGTCCAGGCTGTATTCCTGCCTTTCGCCCAATGCATGCTGGGATAGGCTCCGGCCCCCCCCGCAACCCAGACCAGGGATACGCGTGCTAGATAATGGATGGATGGAATTTTGCCTGCCAAAATCTTTTTTCTACAACAAATGTAGAAAACTCAAAACCGCGCTTCTTCAGAAAGAGCGGAAACAAAAAAAAAAGAGGTCTGAAAAGCCTGTAAATAAAATAGTCATGTGAAGAGCAAGAGCAGCCATCACAGCTACACTGGCAAAGGGTGGGAGCAAACCTCGACCACAGGCCACTTTGCGCGTGTGGAAGACATGTCGCGACGTACAGCATGACCAATCACACATGACTACGGTCAGGTGTATCTGACAGCATCCGGGGCTGAGAGTGGGAAAGATGTTAACGGATCACGGTGCGCCTCGAGGCTTTATATAGCCTCCTCTGCGCTGGAAAATAATTGGCACGTGTTACTGTTTGGACAATTTTTCTCTCCCGTCTCAGGCTCCTCCATTCCGGCTCGATAACGCGATGTCAACACTTGCGCCGCGTCGGGTGCACTCGCCTGTGGTAGAACGCGGCTCCGGTGAGCACCATGGAGTACTCGTTTGTCCACTTGGAGGTGTAGCCCCACCGCGCTTTGCCGCTATCCCAGTAGTGGCTGCGTGCCGGGTAGCCCACGATCCGGTCCGGGAAACTGTGCCAGACGATGAAGGCAAAGTCAACCTGCGGACAAAATGGAAATCAATGTTTTTAAAAAAAAAAAAACACTTAATTCAATTCAATTTTATTTGTATAGCGCTTTTTACAGAGGACTGTCACAAAGACACTGTACAGAGAAACAGAGTGGAAATTGGGCAAAAAACCAAGCCTGAACTCCAAAAAAGCAAACAAGATAAAAACTCCCCTGTGGGAAGAAAAACACTCAAATGTTGGCGAGAAAAAACTCCCCGATGGGAAGAAATCTTGGGAGGAACCTGGCTGGGGAGGGGGAGCCCATCCTCCGCTGGCCAGCCCGATTTAACTAAAGGGGAATGCAAACGACCTGCAAGCATTCAATATACTGGAGAACTACAGGTATATTTCATAGGGCTAAATGCTATTTGAACTCTGGGATTAGTATCTTTTTCTTAATCTGCAATCAAATTAAGTTCAGTTCCTAGATGTAGGCCAATCCCATCACTGTATGTCAGTGGAAGTCTGCAAAATGTACGCAGCTCGAGCAGTCAGACCGCATGCACCAGACCACCAATTACTGGCCAGCCTGTGGGACAGCTGACCGCAGGGGGTAAGTCAGGGTACGTCAGGATATGATCCAGATTTATGGTGCAACGCTGCACTGACAGCTAGCACTTTAGCTACCCCGATGCACCAGACGGGAGCCATAAACACACGGGCTGCTTCAGGACTATGCAGTCCATGTCATTCCCATCACAAGGATCCGTGCCAACCTCCGCTGCGTCGTTCCAATTTCTGTGCATGTAGTGAACACCGGAATGCAGTTCTTAATTAACTTTTTTCAAATCTATCCTAGTGAAACACGAGTGAATTAAATGAGTCGATTTGATGCAGCAGTCCAAATGGACCAATAAGTCCATGAACCTAGCTGTATCTGTTGTTCAATGAGATCATTCTGGAGTTCGATGTCAAAAGGGCGAGGGGCTTCTTCGCTCACCTAAAGCTGCAGCCTCAGTTATTTTCTTTACAATACGTAACTCTACTGAGCAAGTCTTGTTTTGTTACTGTAGTTAGCTTTAGAGTGCTTTAAGCTCTCATATTCATCACCGTTCTTTCTGCATCTCACTCCTCTCTTCATAATATTTTCTGTACGGTGCCTGCAAAATCCAAGTTTTTGTTACGTTTAGAACAAACTCCATTTATGCTGATCAGTTATTTGCTCCGAACAACAGCCCCCCCGTGCCTTGCTTTAGATTTGGGATGACAAATTAATCAAAATAACTGCAGGAGAGTAGCTAGGTGTCACGTCCAAAGCTTGACTCCTCCAAATATCTCAGAGACAGAGACAGCTTGTCTCAGCAGCGACGTGCTTTGGTTATATAATTATTTCCAGGTTGTAAAACACTGAAGTTTTCAAATTATAAAATAATTTTGCAAACATATCTAAATATGCCAATTAGAGTTGACGGAATGTTTTAAAGCGCTGCGAGACTGTACGGCCTCGCTCTATCGGAATGAAAAAAGGCAGATTTTGTGCCGAAAAGAGTTCGCAAACCCGAGGAGAAGGTTGGAAGTGTCTTTGGGCGCTTCCCACTGCGTCTCTCTGATAGCCATTACCTCCACGCACGATTGATGATACCATGCAAATGAATTAGCCTGTAGGAATTATGTTCTTATAACACCCTGATTGTGCTCCCCATCATTGGTGAGAGACTGCGGTTTTCCTCATTCATAATGCGTCTCACTTAATTATGCATTTGAAACCGAGACCAAGACGAATGACACGCGCGGAGAGGGTTGCCGTGACTGCAGAAGTCTTTCCAAGGGCAACGCTGCGCACAAGCTGCCGGAAGGTTCGACTGCATTCTACCTCCTTTTATTTCTCAGAGCGCCATTTCTCCACAAATACCCACAGGCACGACACAGCATACCTGTATAATGCCTTTACCTGTCATTTAATATGTTCTGAAATGGATTTCCTGTAATTACCTGTCATTACCCTGCCGTTTCCTTTGTTCTGGAATAGATTCCCTGTCATTACCCTTTACTGAACACATTCTAGAGTAGATTTCCCAAAATGGGCAAAATAACAAATGTAGCATACATGTCACATTAGCAGTTGCTTGCATCCTTGAATTTTGATTGAGAGGCAAAGCAAATTCATTAATTATCATTACCTTTAATCTCTTACTATAACACGTAGTTGTAATGGTGCTGGTGGTTTTTGTTAAGGCCAACGAGATCTTGAGTCTGCTTTCTTTACAGGTTCAGGGGTTACACAAGGAGTGTTTTTCGCCCTTCCGAGGAAGAGGCTCCTACACGATTAGTTTACATAAATCTACATCTGACATTCACTCCTGTCTTCAAAACGATGATGCCATTAATGAGTTGAAACAATGCAATTATACATTCTACTCCATCCCTGTTCAATCCACACAGTCGCAGTTACGTGAAAAGGCCTATTAAAAGGACTGCAATCTTGGACTTTTTCGTTCTTTTCAATTAAAAATACTTCCAGTGTTTAAAGGGCAATAACTGAACCAGATTATTAAGCAGATGGGGGATTTGCAGAGACTGTTTTTGGATTTTTTTTTTTTTGAAACAGCTGCCTGTGCTGTCTTTTAAATAACCTCATAAAACCTTCATACACAGGTCCTGTAATCTTGTACCGCCATAAACGGTAAGTGGACCTTCTGCTGGGCAAAGGTGAAAATTGGCTCACTGCAATTAATAAAATATCATGCGCATGAATTATACATTACAGGTTGGTTTCTAACTTAATGGGGTTCACAATACATAACTGGTTTTTATTTAACTTTTGGTTTTAATCAATTTGGTAAAGTCATTTTGTGAGGCTTTGGAATGAGGGGAGAAGATCTTCAGTATGTACAGAACTTGCCCTTCCTCTTCCCTTCCAAATTTTAGATACGATGACAAGTTGACAAGAAAATGGGTGGATATGACAGGGTAAAATCTGCTGCACATTAGTTACAAAAAAGAGAAACCGCTCAACTGAGTCAGTACTGTCACAGCTACCAGTGTTTTTAACTGTCATTGACCATTAAATGAAAATAGTTTTTTTTGCCTTGTTAATCAATGTGGCAATCACCCGCAATATTATCTGCTGTCTAGGAAACAGGATATGTGGGAAAGATGCATGTAATTCAGGCCTTATATTGCCATCTTGTTAGTTTGCATCTAAATTGGGAATGAATAAATATAGGTGTTCCAGTCTTATCTTAGCATTGTAATAATCATTATTAGAACATGCCTTGTCTATGTACATACAGTATGTATACTCATTTTGCTTTTAGCCTTGCTGAAATGGAATAAACTCACAAAAACTCACATAGAACATCCAATGAGGATAACTACATGGCAATCATGTTTGGCAAAATCTGATATCGAGTAGCAAAAAAACACCACTGCTCATATAAATATATCCTTACAGAGCAAGATTATTCACTACCATGCCATTCATTATGAAACCAGGCTGATTTCATCACACGAAGCAATTATTTGTCAAAATGATGATGACATGTTTGCCCTGCCATTACGTGTTAGGACTGAAATTGGCCCAGTACCTTTATGTGACAAAAGCAATAAACGATGCAATGAATCTTATTTAAGAGAGCGTTCAATATCTGGATACAACTCCTACCATGTACTTCCAAACTGACAAATACCGTCAAAATTTCCAGTACCAAAAAGGCCAAACTTCCTTGAAACTTTTGATTAAAAAAAAGCTAATGTAATCCCTCCTCTTAAATTTTACCTGTAATTCAGTTCAGTTAAGTTCTTATTTTACAACTGTCAGCGAAAGGAGCCACTCAAGTAGTTAGCCTTTTTTTTTTTTTTTTTTTTTACAACGCTGAACTTTAATCACGCTGAAGCTTCACGGTATGACATTCTGATGATCATCCGGCTGAGGTTAGTGTGCTGGAATTAATGGCTTTCTCCGGCCTCCTGATTGACTGAGACAACTTGGGCTTTTATTAGACTTCATTTCAATGCCAGGTGGCGAACGCGTGCTTTTTTAAATCGGCACCGCGGTCTAAGAATTTGCATTTCATAGACTTTCGCTTAACTCCTCACACACATTGTGACCAGACTTGGAATGTTATATCCGGCAGTGTTAAATGCCCACGATTTAGGAATGAACAGCATTAGGAAAAGCACATTCTTTTTGTCAGGATTAATCAAGTACCATTAAAAAAAAAGAGGTTTATTAAGTGCTGTGTGTTTGTTGTTTTGTATGGATGGGGTTAAGAGGAGGTAGAGAATTTAGCAACAGGTGCATTTAAATGTAGTTCTTAAATGTAGCCCATCGCAAACAGGCATGCTTCCCCAATTGTGGATCAGTATTAAAAACACTAAAGAAAGACAGGAGGCTCTGCGGAGCCTTAACGACTCGTCCAGACATCTAAAGACTCGTCCAGACATCTGCCAACCCTGCACCACGGCCTCGTGTCTCTGTGTTCAGAGACTAACGTCCAGGCTGATCGAGGCAGGCATTCGCATAAAGAGTACAGCGTGTATCCGGGCAGCCCACTTTGCATCTTCCCCAAAGACTTGTTAGTCCACTGGAATTCCTTCAGATTACAATGTTTTGAAGAAGTCTGCATTAAATGTATTTTCTTCACTGTGAACCTGAGATATCCTGCTGAAACAGTTTTAAAAAAAAAACTTTGTTGTAAACCCAATCAACGTTGTGTCTTTAATTCTGGGTTATAAATTCCGGGTTATAAAAGTGTTTTTTACACCACAAACACAGTTTGGAAAGTTTAGCAGGATGCATTTGCTAAACTGTTTGTGAAGAAAAAAACTATCACTCACATTTATATTTAAATATGAGTTGAAGACACATAATTTAATCCAAGCCTTTGACAGAGATACCGCGTTATCCCACATTTGGTGAGAAACACAAATGTGTGATTGAATGATGTTGGCGGGAGCAATTAAAAACAGCACCAGCTTGCTTAGTCTGCAGTTTGTAAATATCAAAGAACCCAATCAATCAATATCAGAGAAGACAATTAACACAGAACAAGAAAGTATAGTATGTTATGTGGACCAGTAAATTAGCCTTACTACCAGAAAAAGTGACTTTGAAAAGAAGTCATGAAATGCCAATAAAAAAAGGTGTAATAATAATAATAATAATAATAATTATAATTATATTTTATCACATTTGCTGAAATGTTTATGAAAGTCAAGCATTCACAATGAACCACATAGGGCCGAGGTGGAATTACAGTAGCATTGAAACCCTACCTCATTGGTTGACAACACGGAGTCTTCATCCAAACTCAGAACGGCATCTGTGAGGATGACATCGTGGGGGAAAAAGCGTCCACTCATTGTCTGCAAGGAAAGATATTTGGGTCATGTGATTGACTGTCATTTTGTTTTTTTTTTGTTTTTTTTAGGTTTAAGTGGGGTTGATTGGCCTAAAACAACTGTCATTGGACAAAACAACTGTGTATTGCACACAGCTCTATACCTGTTATATTTGAAAAAGGTTCGGCCCCACTGGACTTCTTCCCCTCTTTATTTCACCTTTGTATGTTCAGCGAATAAATCTAGATATCATTACATTTTATTATCTTATTAAGACACCCTGAGCATAACTCTAACCTTTTCAACTCCCTATTTCAACGATAAATGTGTTTCTTTTCCTCTGTCTTGCTGCTCTTTTCCTCTATCTGTGAAATGCGTTCCTTTGTTCTTTGTGGTGTAGTATTCCAGTCACGGACATCTGCAAACCTCACGTTGTTCGGGGGTTTCATTCAAACAAAAAATAAAACACTCACAAATATGAGTTTTACACCAGGCTCTTCATGTTTGTGCTTTTTAAAACTATAACGCTATCAGCGACAACAGAAGTCCTTCATTGGGTGATCAAATGGCTAAGTCCTTTTGCTGTGAAATACACAAGCCACTTCATGGACTAAGATGAAACCAGGATTGAAGTGTCAGAACAAAAGAGTAGTCGCTTTCTTATGCTCGTCTTGTGTTTCTCGAGGCAAGGGTCAGGCGGTAGCCCAGGTTTAATATGATGATCCAAGAACAGGAATCATTAGTTGGCAATCATTATGTTCAGTCCGGTGAATGCCACCTTGCTGTCTGCTTTTTAAGTCCTTCTCATAAAAGTCAATTCCCTCAAATTTATCAAGACAAATTTTCTGTATGTTACACTGGTGTGAAGTAAAAAAAACCCATAAGGAGAGCACTGCCATCCATCTATTATAAAAATGAGTTTTGCCCCATTCATAGTGTTTTCTGGGGAGTGACCTGATCCTGGTCTTAAAAAGACAAAGTTGTCTGAACATCAGCATTTCTGTGCAGCATTTTTTTTAACGTTCCATCATCTCAGAACCCCCTCATAGGCTGGAACGCATAATAGTCAGCACTCTCTATTTGAGAACCCATTCAACATTCTTTCTAAGAGCCTGACAGGCCATGTACCGTAGCTGAAAGCTTTGCAATAACGCGATGAACTCTACGCCACGCCAACGGGGTTAATGCACTGGATCTCTTTTACCGGGTCTCTTTTTCTCTCTCTCTCTCTCTCTCGCCAAAAAAAAAACTCATTCATCAAATCAGGAAGTTATTGACAGGAACCTGTTGACTTGGAGATTAGCCATAGCCAGCAGAAGAGCGGGCAGGAGTGAGTAGCTATCGACAGAGCGGCTGTCATCTGCAGCGGGTGACGCCGAGTGCTGCCTAATGGGGCCTTCTGAATGCTCACTTTATTTCCCGTTTCCTTAAATATCGCCCTGCCCAACGTGTCACGCTAGGACAATACGGATAGAGGCGGAACAGCAGGGAAGCGCTCGGTGACTCTTGGCAGATAAGAGCTCTTTATTGTTTCTTTTCAGAAAACATTTACTGGCAGGGAGCTTGATTAAACCAAGGATATCTTCAGAAGTGTCATGTAGAACAATTTCATAAAAGCACATTTAGAGCAAGAAAGGCTTTTGTTTTCTGAGTACACATTATACACTGAAATCAACTATTTATCTATTTACTCCACTTTGAGTAATGGCTGAACCTGACTCATATACCCATTAGTAACACAATGGGTCATAATTAGAGATGAAATGTTCATAACTGAGGATGAGGGACTTTTTTTTATAGACAATTTCTTACACACATGCGCAGGTACGCGCACATATTGAACTGCAGAGTTATTGACTGACTGGTCAAAATACTTTCAAAATAGAAAAAGGGCCATTTCTTAGAACTATTTCTAAAGAAAATAATACAGAGAAGGCATCAGGGTTTAATGTAAACAATACCATTTCACTGATGAAGGCACTATGCCGAAGGGTTTGAATCTTTCGGTCTTATCCAAACTAAAAATGTTCCGTAGTAAAAGAATGTGTAGTACATTAAGATGATTGAAAGAAAAATCGGGGGAAAAAAACAGTTTTCTTGTGTTGGTGGGAAGCAAATGTAATATTGGCTTAATTATGTTATGTTTTTATAATTATGTTTTGATTTATAATTAGATAACAGATAATTAGATGACAGATTTGAATATCCACTTACGTCTGACATCAGACTATCATGAAAACATAAGGCAACCACGTACAGTCACTGAATAGTCAACAAGGAAGAATTATATTTGTCAAAATAAAGACAAACATAAAAGGAAAATAGATCTTATGAATAAAAGAAACAGTTCTCTATTGAGAGAATTAGTCCAATTATACAACCCAAAGTTATACTGTATCTATTATGCATGTGTATATGAAATGAATTACATTATTATTTCAATTGTTATCTTAATTATATTTAATATAATTTATGAGCTTCCTTGAAAAATCCGTCCTGCTGTGTTGTTCCTGCTAACTCTTGGCTGAAATGCATCTTTCACAATGGCTAAGGCCGCCCACATCAATGCCCACACCGCATAGGGATTGTGCAGGGTGTCCGTGCAACGTCAGCTTGGCATGCGAGATAAAGCTTATTAAAGGCCTGCTGCTACTGTTGATACGCGGCGCGTCCCCGCAATCCATCCCCGGGCCTCCCTTCAGGGTCGTGCGGCAGACCTCAGACGCAACGTCTTCTGGGAAGGTTTGTCCTTCGCTCGGCGCGTCTCCTTTATCTACCCCCGGATCGCCCGCGTCCCTCTCGGCGCTGTGACAGGACGGCGTCCATCATCCGAGCCGCGAGTTCCTATAAATGGTCCCTGTGAGACGCAGGGTTCTGATCTCTTAGGCCAGTTTCCATGCCTCGCTACTCTGACCCTACCCCCCCTCCTTCCCCCAGGTGAAAATAACACGCAGGGCCCCCTGCCAGCCTGTCGATCCCAACAGCCCCGTTCTCCCCCGGGCGCCTGTCAGTCAGCGGAGCGACCTTCCACCCCGCGGAGTGCCGCGGCGAGCTTTATTTATTTATTTATCCTTCTAAAGAGGGTTTGTGGTGTCACGCGCGCCGCTGGAAACGACGGCACCGACGCGAGATCTTGCGACGGCTCCGCCGCGGAAAACTCCGCTAATTGCTCCGGCTTTCATATTTTGCGAAATGCCGCGGCCGCCGCTTCTCGCCGCGTGCGTCTCCTCTGCTCTCTCCCACGCTGGTAATTGAGGGGGAACGTATGCCTTTGCGCAGCGGAGCGACTCCCGAGGAGCTGATGGAAGCCAGGTGAAGGCCCAGCGTGAGCATTTCTTCATCCATGCTAATATTTAATCACACAGCAATGTTCATTAAGGGAAACGCATTCCTCGACTTCCATTTAATCACGCCTCCATGACCTGGGCAACTCATTGCTCGGTCTTGCCTGGTGCTGGGAAGCGCGATCGTATGAAATCAAAGGCCGATTGCAGGGAATTGATACGATTATACATACATTTTCCAAAAAGTAGCAACATAATGCAACGCGTTTCAATTTTACTTTACGTTAAAAACAATGGCGGGCAAAGAATAAGATTTATTTCAGCTGCAATAAACACATTTTATTTTTTACAATGTCAGTTAGCATTAAGAAAACTTGCGTTTGCGTATCTCAACAATGAAGCCATCTGTTAGTTGATGAAAACATGCCAAACTATTTGGTTTATTTTGTGCTATGCAAAACAACAGCAAGTGGGGTGTCTTTCTCTACGAGAAATACAGTCATCTACTGGCTGTAGCATTTATCCCTATGGATCCTGCCTTCTTCCAGCTAACTTCAAGCTCAGCTTGGAAGCTCGGAAAACAGGATTTCTCCAGTGGGAATTCCATGCTCATGGCCTTCTCAGCCCACATAAATAATGTATGGTTGAAGACACGCACTATAGTCACAGGCAAACCACTCATTTGATTGCTCCCTTCCTGTCCTGCTTGTGTCGAACAGGTGTCTATGAAAATAGCCCATCATTTGCTTTGTTTTGCAAATAAACAGACGCAAGCAATTTCCAGTGACCCTTAGTTCTCACGTCCGTAGAAAAGAAAGATCCAACTTTGCCTTGACAGCGCTCCAACTTAATCAAGAGATTAATTTTTTCTGCAAGTAATGAAATGTGAACTTTTTTATCGCACACTGAATCAGTGGGAAAAAAATAAATGTACCATGGTCTGACCTCTCCCACTGGTTTCTTCAATAAGTGCTATATGTACTATTTATAACTCTTCATATAAAATGAACATCTTAAAACTATGGAATGCACCACTAACACTTGATAACAAATTTACCAGAAATTCCTTTGAGTGAATATACTTCCATTTGTTGATTCCCTCGAACATCTTGTTTTTGGTGGTGTTTTTCTGTGAAACCTTTCAGCCTGGACTGAGTTTAGTTTTTTTAAAATTTACTTGGCAACAGCAGTATAATTACACTCTGGAAGACGTACAGCCCACAAGTGCAACTCCACAGGGCCACAGAGCGTCCACAGAGCATAAAGGCCAGTCGCTTTGAGTCATGTTACTAAAAGGAATACGAAACCAAACACATTCTCAGAAAATGCACCCTTATGGCTACCAAACCTTTTAAAGAGAGAGAAAAAAAGCATTTAACTTTTCAACTAAATGTTGCTTTTCACACTAGTCAACAAAAGCCTCTTTTTTTTATACGTAATTCAACATAATTATTATGCAGCTTTGTGGATTTACAAAGAAAATGGTGTTCAAGGTCTCAAGAAGGGACAATGCTGATCAAGGCCAGATGTACAGATTCCTCTTCATCTTGTCCCTTATACCCACAGACTGTAGCCTCCTCTGCTGACACATCTTCCATACCCAAGTTTATCTGTGACGATTAGCTTATGATAGCCATGATAATGCTCTTGTTGTTATTCATACTCTAGTTGGGTTTTCGGTTTGCGAGGACCATACGAACCAAATGCATTTCTACAATAAGCAAGGTCGCAGTCAATTATGGAGAATGCAGAACCCACACAATCTCACAGCAGGGAGCAGATCAGTGGGGGCGGCGCTGAAGACTAAAATGGAACGAACCTTTTAAAAACCGGTGAAAATCTCCGTTTGGCGCGGCCGACAAACACCATAACACAGTACGGTATATCAATCGGGGTCAAGTGCGCATCGATGAAATCAATTTTCAAGGTTGAACGGACGGCTCTAAATCAGGACCTGAAACTGATAATTAGTTTTGGAGAGTCCACACGAAGGCAGACACGAGCAATAAACCGTACAGCGACCCTCATTCATTATTTTTGGAACACGGCCATTGAAACAGTAAAAACTGAAAACCTGCAATAGACTCTTTGTAAATGTATGTAAATACATAGATTTCTAAACTGATATACACTGAGGTTCTTATCTGTTTTGTTAAACAACAGTGGTCTGGCAAACAGATAATACACTGTACACCAGAAAAAATATATGCCTTGTGTTCTGGTTAATTTATTTTTAATATTTTTGTATCAGGTGCTTTCTGTAGTTGCTTGCTTCAGCATTCCGAACTGCAAATCCAGAACTCAGACCGCTTGCCTTACTGTCAGCCATAGCTGTTCATTAAAGTGACTGGAGTAATACATAATCCTGTTTGGAGTAATTTTCCTGTTAATAATTCGCACTCTCAAGACACCAAGAGCCGCACGGAAAAATGTCTTGCGAGTTCATCAGTATGCGTTCTGTTTAAAGTCTGCGCAAAGAATTATCAGTCGACCATTTTATCCATGAAGGCAGTCATCGATTAACCCACGTCCTGTTATGAATACCGTTTCTTTTCCATCGCGTTTCGGCAAGAAGTGACCGCAGGACGGCGCTAATCTCTGCGCTGGCGTTGATTTATGGAGGGGGGCGAGATTGAAAGGTGTTAATGAGAGTGTTTGCCCTTTTCCCAACTCTGACTGAAGCCCGCGCGGGCTAAACGCCCCACGCACACCTGTGCGGATGTCTCCGGAAACGCTGGGAGATCATACACGGATCCCTCCCAAGTCCCTGGAGACCAAATCGCTCTATGATCTCATGTATAAGATGCACCTGTGCACCCTGTGGCCCTTTACCCCGGTCCCCTGCCTCTGCCCTTTTGAGACAACGCCATTCAGGAAACGCCGCGGTAGGACGCCGACATGTTCGGCGCTCCCTGCCGTATAAGGTGCGTTTCCCCTTGAGTGAACCCATAAAATAGACAAGTTAGATGTTATAGTACATACCGAACCAGAATATAGGGCTTGACTATGACTCCAGGATGCACTCTAATTCTCAAACTCCATGTAATAACCTTGAGGTTAGAACTTAGAGAAGCACAAATGCAAGTAAATCCTCCAGCACTCCACAATGGTGTTCAAAACAACAAAAAAAAACAATTAAAATCTGGATACTGAACAGGTTGTAACATTAAAACAATTAATTTGACACAGAAACCTGTGAGAAATGTATTTAAAAAATGTAAGATTAACTACATATGGATGATGATGCATTACCAGTTGGGTTCATCGGTTCCCATATGTAGGCCGCACATAGACAAATAGTGGACAGCTCAATTAGAGTTTGACAGGTGCTTGGGGTGGGAAGCCCGCTCGCCGGAAAAGGTGCGAGAATGGCCTTAGTGTCAGGTGAATACCAAAGCGATCCATAGTGTGAGCGGAGGGTCAACTTAATTAGCCTTCATATGTGAAGTTAACTGCGGGGGTAAAATGAGCCGCCCGACGGTTAGACGCGTCAGTGCTCACGCCTGAGGGGAGAAACATGAGGGAAATCGATGATGTCATAGCTCAGATTTTAATCGAATACTGCCGCTAACCTCCGGCCCAGCTGATTAGTGTTGCCTCTGTTTGCCTCGGCGGCCTTTGTTTTTCTATCGAAATGAGAAAAAAAAAAGATACTTTTATTCATCGCGGGCACTTTTTACGGCCGCGGTATTTCTCCCTCAAGCCGAATGCGTGTGAAGACTGCGGACTGCATTAATTGAATTAATGTTGCTCCCCTCTTTAAACGATGCAGCAAAAAATATCAGCTATAGCTATCAGCTAAGAATAAAAAATGCAATGTATAAACACAGTGCAGGATGTATTTTCACTACGATTTGCTATGAGGACAAAAATGGAATAATAGAGACATATAGAAAACATGAAATGTGTAGCTATGCTTTTATCAGACAGCCTTATCCTTAGCAAAGTAGGCACTGTAAACAGGCCGCCTGATATCCGTGCAGAATTTACCTTTGGCTAACATGCTGCCTTGTTCTACTGACAAAAGTCCACCTGAAAAATCCTTCACAGTTCTCTTTAATACCTTTAATAAATAGAAAAACCTCAATCAAATCCTCCCCTTCGTCTGCTTTTGCTAAGCCTGAAGAGATTAATTATCACACAGTAAGTCTTTCCTCATACATTTCATACTAGGGACCAATTTAAACACACTTCTTTGTACTTTTTCAAGATCTATCTTGTAGTGCGTGGTGCCCAGGACTGCAAGCAATGCTCGCTAAGTGAATACTCTTGCTGACGACAATCTCAAGAGTCCAGCGCTCTAACCTCTGCACTATTTCCGGCCTGTGTAAAAGCTGTCGAGTGAAAGTCCATAAATTATGGTAAGCCCTTCAGCAGAAAGGCTTCTTTTATTCTTCGGGCACTGGGAAAGCAATCTCAGCAACAGGAGGCCGCTCCCGTCGCATCTCAGCTCTGCCCGAGGCAAGAAGAGGCAAGAACAACGGCGAGATATGCGAAAGCTTCCCCCTTTTACGTTTCGTCCGAAAGCCCTCGGATTTAGTTCGATTGGATCTTTGGACTCCCGACTTTCTAAACGGCGGGTTTTTATTGCGCTGTAATGGCGCTCGGAAAAAAGAAATATTCCTGAGCAGCTGTCTTGTTGCGCAATAAACTCAGAGCGAACGGTAAACGGCCCCAAAGATTCCTTCAAAAGATGTTTAATATGATCGTGGGAGCACAATACATCGTTATACATCGATGAGTGTACTGTTACATGGAAACAAATGGAATCAATTAGAACGTGTGCCATAGGAATTTGGGGAGGGGGGCGCTAGGTTGAGTGAATGTGCTCGCGTCGCTAGGGCGCTACGTGGAAGCAGCTGCGTTTGCGGCGACGGCCCGCCACAGAACAACCGCACAGCCAGCGTAGCGTCTGAGCCCTGATGGGGATTCCAGAGCTCTGAGCTCAAGCTGCACTCCAAGCAAAAAAAATTAAGCGAAAGTCCCAAATGTAGGACACATCTGAAGAAATCTGCTATTAGGTTTCCTGAGAGCCCTTCGTCTCGAGCCCAGATGGGAACTAGCTTCTAAACAGTACTGCTGGCAAGCACAGCAAATTGTACGTCAAGCCAAAAAAAAAAAAAGACATTATTATTTCATTTGGAATAAGCACATTATATTGGGGACAAAACATGCAAGACACCTTTAAAGCATTTAAATAATCAGTTTTAGGTAGAGCTCCGATGTACACATATCATGGAAATTAATTTTAAAAAACAATAAGCATTTTCATATGGCAATCACTATCGATACATGGACCATAGAGGTAGGTTACCTTGCCACATCGACATTTTTAGCACAGCCCCTCTGTTTCGTTAAATCCAGTAAACATTAAAAGAAGAATTGAATACCTCCGTTCACCCACACCACTTCGGTGGCTTGTGGTTAGAGTGTCTGCCCAGAAGGTTGTGAGTTTCATGCCCTGCCAAATTTCTCCAAAGGCTTTATAAATGATTCCACTCTCTTCTTGGTACTATGAGTTAGAGAATTGGATTGTGGGTAATGGCCCCTCAATATCCCATTACATATAAATATATTTTAAATGGTTTGCTGCTTCACACCAGAGAAACCAAGAAAAGTCCATTGGTGTTGTCTACATTACGTTCGAAAGTTCAAAATTAGTTTTCAGTATGTTGTCAGAGCCAGTTTAATCCATGTAGACTAAAGACAGATGAATGTGCTTCTAAAATCTGAATTTATGTTCTTGAAAAACATATTCAAACACATGAAACAGTGCTGTTGAAACAGGACGTAAATCCAAAAACACCATAAATGTCTGAGTAAAACCTCACTAGTCTTGCTAACGAATAGTTGGCTTCCAATAATTTATCTTGTAAACAAACATTGTTTTTGCAGAGGACATTTTTAATAAGTTGGTCTAATACCCGGTTGTAGAACATTTTCCAAACCATGTAAAGTTTGAAAACAAACCCAGTAACAACACTCAGGCACATGTTTGTGTCCTTATCATCGTTAACGTTAAACGTTATTTAAAATGGCATGGATGAGCCCTGTGTCCAGAGACAGCATACTTTTATCTAATATTACTCATGTGATTTGCACAGTCATGGTCAGTGCTAAATTAACCAAGCTCTTTATTTTCCCCCTTCGCCATCCCCGTGTCCCAAACCTGTTGTTGCGAACACCCACGTCGGCGTGAGAGTAATCGCGGCTAACCCGCGCACGACAGGGAGGACGGAATAGGTTTGCGCCTAAAAGATGGAAGAACGGCGGGGCGCTAATCCAAGCGAAGGACGGCCCTTACCTTTCTTTCTCCCGCGATGACTGTGACAGGCACGGCGGTGGAGGGCCACTTGCTCTTCAGAGGTAAAGGCTTGTCACAGTTCCACAGCACTATTATCTAGGGGACAAGGTAGCCCTCTATTAGATAAATCAATACTGCATTGACCTTCTTTCGGCTGCTAATGTGAACATTTCAAGAGAATATGTCCTTTAACCATTTCTAATCAAAACCTAATGGAAATCGTTATTAGGAAAACCACCAACGGGTGAATGACGACAGATTGCGGCACTCTAAATTCAGCTCTTAATAGGTTTCATCACTTAAAGGTTGTATCAGCGATTTTGGGTGGAAACATAAATGATCACATTCATCTGATTTTTCCTCACGATCCGCTAGCTGCCCGCCCCATAAGCAGGCCGTCAAAAAACCGCGTCTCTGTAGGCAGCCTATGCTCCGAGATCGTACACAAAAACAATGGTACTACCAACTACTCAAAACCAAAATAAACAGTATTCCAACCAATCACAATGATCTGCACAAACGTGACGTCACTTCTGAAGCGAAATCCCAAACAAACATACTTATGAATAATTATGTTATGTTTTAAAAAATAGTGTTCAAGCATCCAGAATTATAACCACGTTAATAACGTTTGTAAGAAACCAAACCGTTTGTAAATCCGTCAAGATTTCAGCGAGATAAGAGTATTAGCGTTTGTGCAGATCATTGTGATTGGTTGGAATACTGTTTATTTTGGTTTTGAGTGGTTGGTAGTACCATTTGTTTTTGTGTACGATCTCGGAGCATAGGCTGCCTACAGAGACGCGGTTTTTTTGACGGCCTGCTTATGGGGCGGGCAGCTAGCGGATCGTGAGGAAAAATCAGATGAATGTGATCATTTATGTTTCCACCCAAAATCGCTGATACAACCTTTAAAAGCAATAAAAGTACATTAATTGTGCCTTATAATCATACTGTAACACATCACAACCGTGATAATGCATTATAAAGGCAGTGCATCTCATCTAAAATATTCATGATGTATTCATAATGTATACATATCTATGGGAATTATAATGCACAATGCCATAATGAACATTATTACGGTATGCATTATACAGTATATATGGCGTTCATAGGCATTCATAAGCATTATAAAAAGTACTATTTGTACATGCACTGACTGCCCATATCATTGCTTTCCCGGGATTTAATATTCTCAATTCTCAGTCCACGTTTATTTTCTTTCAAGCTTCGCTCAAACGCTGCGGATAAAACTGCGGCAGTCCTCTCCTCAGAGCTTTGAAGTTTGGCGCGCGGCGGGATTTTGATCTGAAAACACCGTAACGGCCTTTGTTGTGCTGGCTCGCTGTGCCGCGCCGTGCCGTCAGCACGCCGGAGCGCCCGTCTCCCCCCCCCCCCGCCCCCCGCCCCCGGAGACGCAGTCCGAGGCCGTACCTGCGCACAGAACTTGGATTTGGCTACGGCGATGATCAGCTTCACGACGGGCTGCAGCTGGGACTGGAGAGGGGTCACGGCCTGGATGACGGCGGTGAACTCCTGGGACGGGCTTTTACCTGGAACGACACGGAAAGACGCGCGCCACCGGTGTATGAATATCCATAAATTCCATAACGCCTAGCCGGGCAGATGGATCGCTAAAAGCGTCCCAATCAATCTCCCTGACACAGGCGCTGCACTCTGTCCCTCCTGTGTGCCGCACTTTTCTTCCATTATGGATCCGCTCTCCAGATGGTTGCTGAAGCAACACAATTCCCCGTCATGTGTAACAACTTTTTTGGAAGTGGGCGGTTGGTGTTGGTTTGTTTTAGTTTTTTCTTATTTGTAGCTAAATGGAGGGGTGGTCATGTTCCAAAACTGAATTCCAAATTATTAGAATTTTTGTCTTTTGTCTTAGCAAAGCAATCCTTTGATGTAACTGTGGAGATGCTATGGGAAAAAGCTCAAGCAGTCAAGGACTCATTATGGAGTCGACTTATGAAGGACAATCTTAGACCATCTTTAAGGAACACAACATATTCCTCACATGTAAATGGTGTCTGCATTTCACATTACATTATATGCTTCCTCTTTCATTCTGGAACCCAGATACACACACTGATATTGGACAACAACAAAAAAAAAAAAAAACAGTACAAAACAATCAGGATATATCTGAGGTAAGTGAACCACACAAATGATATACGGAAAAGAAAATGTTTTATGTTTTAAGGTTCCTCAACAGTTCTGAAGAGGTTAAAAAAGGAGAACAGAAAAAAGGAAGAAAAAATATATATTTTCAGTTTCTCCAAGATACTCTGTAGCATTGATCCACCTTCACTTGATTTACTTCAGTTTGTTCCGCTTCACAGCCACATTTTCCGGAATATCTGAATCCGTTGGTCTTAATATACAAGAACTGCACGACCAAACCCATTGGACTGCAGGAGGCTCAGGAGGTTATTATTATTATACATTGTGGTCTCTCACAATGGACAAGGAGCCATCTTGGAGGTCCGTTCTGCTTTGCCAGTAAATTGCCCTGAGCACACTGAGGCGGGTGAGACGGTGCAGTGCGGTACACAAACAGCGCTAGGAGGAGGGTCCAGTCAGAGGGGTTTATGACAGAGGAACATCATCTGAGTTTACACCCGGGGAACCTCATTAATATTGAGAAAGGCACTCTCGCCTCCCTGCGAAACTGCTCTGAGATGATTAAATAAAACCAAGTGTATACTGCCGCAGACTGTAATAACCATCTCGAGCAATAGGGGCAAAGCAATAGAGGCAATTTGGAGCATTTTCCGGACTCATCCGTAGCAGAGCCCGCGACCGTAGCCAATCAGAGACTGACTTAAAAGAACCCCTGAGCGCCCTGCTGAACGATCCCTAGGCTGCGCAGGAATACAACTTTGTCCTTGCTGTGACCTTGCAAATAATTTAAAGCAGTAAGATGCAAGGAATTCCAGTGACAAGGTACCATCTTGTCACATCTTGTCTTGTCTTGTCACTTGTCTTGTTCAAGTTTTTACCGTAGGGCGTACCAATCACCACCACTAAGAGTAGAGCCCTACATTTAAATTAGTATTTTTTAAAAACATGTTACACACAGACAAATCATTAAAATACAAGAAATACTACCAGTAGCACAGCAGCTGCAAGAGGATAAATCTTGGATTAATTGAGGAAATTATAAGGATATGAAGCAACGCACAGCAGGCTTTAGGCCTAGCGTGAACGGTGCACCAAATTAAGTTTATAGATCATAATAAATACCTCGATGCCTTTCAAGTGCAGTCTCTCAGGACAAAGTAAGATTTAACAAAGCTTTTAAACATCTCTTGAATTATATCCAAAGCACGTGCGACCGAGAACAATCAAGCAATACAAAGTATTGCTTACTACAGGGTAGGTTAAAAATCTTACATTTGCAGAAATTTCTATTTAGCTGTAACAATATATTCTTGTTCACGTTCATTGATGCACTGGCTTCATAGCGGGTGATCAAATTCACAATGTAAAAATTTTACAATTCTTCAAGGAATTATGGAAAAATATTAAAATCACATCATAAAAAGGTTTAATGCGTCAACGAAACAACGGCAATAGATAATCGATAATGTATGACGTTAAAACATCTAAAAAGACAGGCTTTTAAAGTCACTGATAAAAAAGAAAAGGACACTGGCTTTTAAACCAGCGATAACTCTTCCTTACTCCCAAAATGATGGAAAGTGAGACTAATAAAACTTTGTGTATGATTGGCATTCATAGCTTTCAGGACAAGTTATTCATTCACGACCCGCAATGTTGATTTAATATGCTGGCGTAAAACATGCAGCTTGTTCCCCCCGTTCCGCGGCTCCACCGGGGACGACAAGCATCCGTCTGAGTTATTGTTTCATTCAAATTCTCCTGCTTATGGGACAACAGCGCGTTTATCTCAAAGAGCTTAATCGTGCACCAAACAGACGAGGAGAAGACGGTCAGGTTTTATGCTATAGAAGCATTGTACCTTGTCTGTGGAGGTCAGCCGTATTTCTCAAGACAGCAAATGCCTCGCGGCCTCTCCTGATCCGTCACGGTTACGGAAGACGGCTTATTTTTGCTATGTTCTGAATAATGGATGACGGCTTTAAATTTTAGGGAGGCGGCGTGTACTGCCTATGATATTACGACCCGAATGAGGATTTATATGCCTTCGCGAGGCCATGTTTTCACCGTACATCAGGCATTCCGTACAATAGCACGTTTTCAGCGTACTCTAGGTAAGAACTTTTTATATGTTGAATCTTGCATTTATGACACCCGCGCACCTACATCAAGTGAGTTTTATGATAGTTTAAAAGGCAGTTTCAATGATTCACGTCCCCCACGGCAGTTATGGCGCGTCCCCCATGCTGTCAAAGTTTTGTATTACCCTGAGCATGTTTGCGTCGGTCAGCTCTTCAATATAAAACAGCAATTTTTGAACCTCAATATCTCTGCCGATTCAAAACCAATCTCAATGAATTCACCATTACTATGTTGTAGACACGCCCTAAAATTACCATGACAAATTAAGACTTTTTTTTGCGTAAACATAACTCAATTTAAACCCGACGGATCCAGACACAAAACCCACCATTCTTGGTCATTTTGAATGTCCACAAACTGTGTCGGTATGTAGCCTAACGTACAACTTCTTTAATCTAGTGTGATTACTTGATAGATCCTCCATTAGAGTCGATATTATAGAGCGTAGAGTGTATTGCTACGATCTCTTAAGATTGTCATTTTCAACTCATGTCTCCAGATGCTCTGTGTTGACGCACCTTGATGGAGAGCAGGCTGATGTTAGGGCTGCATTAGGGCTGATCAATTTTATTTCCTGTCTTTTGAGGCTTTTGGCAAATGCAAACATTTCACTTAAAACATAAAACATAAAACTGTAGTGTTTGTGATTAGCATAACATATATACACACATGCATGCACACACAGTCAAATATTTGCGACAAAACCTAATACATAAAGAGTTTTTTTTTTTGCCTCTGAAAGTGTTACATATTCAGAGTTCAATTTTCACATTTAAGTTGAATCTAGTGCAGCACTTGCTCTAGGTCTGTGACATCTAATTGATATGCTTGCATTCATAGGCAACTTCCTGTTAAGGCATCAAGAGATAAAATCAGTATGTGCTGTGATACTTTATATGTACACACGCCCGGGCAAAATGATGTCTCTACTCACCCAGTATTGAATAATAAAAAGGAAACAGCGCAGGATCAGAGGAGAACTGTGGTAGAACATACAGTCCACCGGGCAGCGAATTCCACATCAGCTTGTTTCTTGATATGTGTGAATATATTCGGTCCTGGATTATCTGAAGGAAAAAAAAATTTTTTTTAAAGGAGTTTCAATGCCTGTTTCTCCAAATGCGATTGGATCAGGTGGCTTAGTCTGTTTCCTGGTTCTATTCATGTATTATCATTATTATTAGTGAATGAGTAATAAACCGTTTGTATAAACATGAATAAATAAGCACACAGCATATGTTAGAAATACAGAAAAAGACATTGCCAATCTCTATAACATCAGTAATATTGGAGCAAGTGTGTCTCTTGGCATATTTATAGAATTGACATTGTATTATAGGACTGTATAGACTATATAATAGCACAAGGTTGCACACGCTACAATACGGATGGTATGGTATAAACTCCCACTGTGCCGTTGAATTTTCCCTGCGTTCCCGGCTGATGTTTTTATACAGTGCAAGTCAGCCGGTGTAAGACAACCTCCACCTATGGCCTTGGGCCTTGCTCCATAGACCTCCATATGGACGCCCTGTCTCTCATTCACATTCAGGGAGCCTGAGCCACACTGTCCTCGCAGGCAGCTTCCTGCAGATTACAACTGCGAGTTCTAATTAGCATTACCGAGAGGACTTAATTAGATACCCTGCTTTCTCTCACAGTTGGGGGAGTCGACTCGTTCCCCGGTGTTTACCGTCATTTGTGTTAACCTGCTGGAGCCGTTTCCGCTGAACAAAGGCCCGTCTCAGCTGGCGGCTCCCAGGGGCTACGCACGCGCGCCTGCGTTAGGGTGCTATCTGTCGTGCGTTCGGGTGGTCGTTACCGATACGCCTGACAAACCGGGAACAAAAATAACCGTCGACTTATAGCGCAGCACAGGACGCGAGGCATTAAGCCGCGTTCAAGGAGTCAATTCGCCAATCTGACTGCGAAAGAAAAGGGCTTTCACTCTCATCGGGGAAATAGCTCACATTCGCAGCCAACCACAATTAAATGGTCTATGTGCAGCTTGGTGTGTGTGTGTGTGTGGGGGGGGTGGTATTGGAGCGCCTAATTTCTCAAATTTCTGTTAGTCTGCGGTGGACATTTAGTGCTTTAGTGCGCCCACACAATTGCAGATGGAAGCGGGCCTAATTTACTCTCTGGTGGATTTTGATATGCGCCAGGTGAAGTCCACTGGTGGCCGCACGTGAGGCACTCGCTCGCCTCTAATACCAGACCCAATCCATCAGGAATCAGCGCGGCCTTGCTTTGAAGCGCCAAAACAAAAATGTCTCCCGTCCGCCCTGCCCCCTCCTTTTGTTTTCCCTTTTTTATAAAAAAGTCCTGCAGTTCACAGGCTGCGTGGGGAAGGGAACCAGGGGCGCACAGTTGATGGCCGCAGCACGGGCACTTTTCACGTGACACAAAAAAGCAAAACAAAACGACTAAATTATACACGTGAATCCTGGTGATTTGAAAATTATTTGTGAGAAAGTTCTCCTTCATGGGAGGGGGGGAAAAAACCACGATTGCATCTGCGATTTATTTATTTATTTAATTATTTTTGTTCTGCACAGTTAATTACATTCACGTGCGTTAAAATGGTAACCAAACAGATCTTTATAAGCCAAGCATGGATTCAAAACGGTACGGCCATCTTGCAATCCCCGGAGGAAGGCCAGCTGTGACTGATACGAGCTGGCGGTACGACGGACTTGGGGAGGCTCCAATCACAGGAAGGGGACACTCCGCGAGCCAATGAGATACGGGAGAGGCGGGGCCACCTTTTAATCTCAGCGGACTCCGTATAATAGATTGCTTCTCCGCCGAAATGAACGACCATAATGTACAGGTGCGTGAAGCACCTGTCTCCCACTACCTTCATATTAAATTAGATTAGATACTAAATCAGAATTGACGTCGCTGTTGTTGCTGTTGATATCATTTAGAATAACCGTCTTCGTTTTGTTGTTCCTGTGAGGAACCCGCAGTGCTGTGAAACCGGAGAAATGGAGAAACTCAAACAACGGGATGCTTTTAATACCGCCAGCAGCTGTCCGCCAAGAGCCCGAGGGCGATATATTGCGATCATTTCGGGTCCTGACTCTGATTGTGTGAGTGGGACAGGTGAAAGCCTTTCATTTTCTCCTCCAGCACAGAAAAGGAGGGGAAAAACAGAACGGAAGACGTGCCCACATCTCCCGGAAAAAAAAAAAAACACTGTTTGAGGACAGAAACAAACCAGCAGAATTAATAACATCGCGGGGCTCCAACATTGTTCTACGGCGACCATCAATTCATACATTGGGCTGTTGTGCACATTATAAAAAAAGCCCATCCATTATCCCGCCCGCCTCCTGTCTCAGCCCCGTGAGCCTCGCTTCCTCCGCCCACCGCTGGTAGAAATGAATGATTCTATAAATGGGAACACTTACCTCTAATGTAGTTAATACTATTTTTGCCACAGAGGAAAAATAAGCGTCCCAGAGGAACTGTGTCTGTTGCCTAAGCGCCAATATTTTGTCACGGTCCACGGATCTGGTAATGGAGGGAATCTGGGGGAAAAAAAAGAGGGCAGTGTGAGAAATTAAATGGGCCGGGATGAGCACGGGGTTTGGTCTGTGGGCAGATACAATTACACAAAATCTTGACCCCCCCCCCCCCCCCCCCCGAGAAGCTAATGGACACGCTGCTATGGCAGGGTGAAAGGTGGGTGGGCGGGGGGTTATGGCGGAAGGACACCTCTTCCTTACTTTTACTGTGTCCACTCAATGGTTGTGACTTGTGGGAGGCGTGGCATTGCTAATTCTTGTTGTTGTTGTTTTTTTGAAGAAAGAACCGCAGAATAAAATATGGGTATTAATTTTGAAGAGGTTGTGTATGACTGTGACTGAAGAATAAATTGGTTGTTATGCTTGTGAGGAGATAGAGAAATTGGAGAGAGAGAGAGAGAGAGAGAGAGAGAGAGAGAGAGAGAGAGGGGAAGAGAGCGAAACCGTCTGCTGGAGTTCACGGCAGGCAAGGTGCTTCAGAGTTTTTGAAGTCGTTTGAAGTGCATCTCGTCTCAAACAAACAAAACTCCTGAATGCCCCTATACTAGCCATTATACAGCCCACATATCATCATAAACTTCTGTAAGTACCTAAAATATCTTTCATCTCACACAAAAACTGTCTGGGCCAATGGAAAACACACACTAAAATAATATAACCCCCCCCCCCCCCCCGTTTCAGTGCACTTGGGTCTTCTGTTGGAAAATAACCCGTCGCGGGGGTTTTGATGGTTGTCAAGGTTCATTCCCCTGAATAACTGAATGTAATGAGATTCTGTTCCCCTAGCAGGTGCGGTTCTTCAGTTGAGATATAGAATTAGAGGCGTGTGTCTCCTTAAGCTTTCACTCCTGATGAGCATTACACGCCAAGATGGAGAAGGCATTACAGGTGTAATGTAACAGCCTAACTCCCCAACACAGAATGGGTCGCAGTATATGTACTGTATATACAAACCCCAATTCCAAGCGTATATTTACACACTGTCCCATTTAGCCAACCATGTGTTTCTATACTGTTCCAGTGGGAAATATCACTGCAGCGTTTATCACTGTCCGGTGGGACTACATTTAGCTGTAAATTACACTGGAACAGTATGGAAACACATGGTTGGCTAAATGGCTTTAAGTCATCAAGGGTCTGACGTATCAAACAAGCCTTACATCATCACTCTGCTGCCAGAAATACAGTAGATATGGATGGATAACTTGAAGGGTTTCTTCTCCGGACTTATTTTTCCATAGAGTTCAATAGGAGAATTTGTCAGGAGAACCAACCCTTAAAGTGATCCATCCATATCTACTCCATATATGGCAGCAGAGTGATGGTTTGAGGCTAGTTTGATACCTCAGACCCTTGATGACTTACAGCCATTTTACCAATCATTTATTCCATACTGTTCCAGCATAGTTTGCAGCTAAATAAAGTAGATGTCCTAACTGACTTGCCAACACTATAGTTTGCTAACATGAAATCTGTGGAGTGGTTAAAAATGAGTTTTAATGACTTCAACCTAAGTGTATGTAAACTTTCCGACTTCAACTGTATATATCCAATGTCCATGTCACTTCCTCCTGTATACAAACACACTGATAAATTGTAACACTGGGTTGCGAAATGCCAGTACTGCTGACGTGCACATAAAGCATTTGTAATGCGCCTGCCTAAAATATATTTATCTGATCCATCCATTTTTATTATGCTTCGGTTCACTTGTATAAATTCCTATTAAATCATTCAAATTAGCATACGTCACATCAGAGCGGATCCACATAAATCACTGTCTTGAGCGAGTAGGACAATTCTATAAAAATGAAGGCAGTTAAGACGTTTTCTCAGCACACGCCGTAGACGTTTATGATGAATAATCACTCGGCAAAGAGACCCATGCTAATCAAATGTGCATTTGTCATTTTGTCTTCTTGTTGTTCTTTGTTATGTTAAGATGTATTCTTTCACTTAGGCCCGAGCATAAGGGCCTGTGTGCTTTTGTTTCGGGCCCTGCGTATGCGTCATCCGCGCAATCTTGCGACTGCTTGATTTTAATTAACAGCACCAATCAATTTTGCGTCGCATGGCAGCGGTGTCGCTAAAGGTCTTTCTTTGTTTTGGTTTTAAGAGACGAGAATTCCTATTGAACGCCCGGTTGTCAAGAAACAAAGTCCGCAACCCAAAGATATCCAAAAATAATTAGCAGTGAAATGATTTTAGAAGGCTGACATTGTTGCTATGGGCACAGACAAAAGGCACCCCGTTTGCAACCAGGCTTCATTCCGCACTAGGTAATTACAAATAATTATAATGCTTGCGTTAAAACCATGGCCGCCTTTTAATGTTTCTTGCCGTGGACAGTTCAACTGTCTGAATACAAATCAGATTAAAATCACTATTGTTCCACAAGTGCATTTATTAGTGGTCTGAGATGTGTTTAAGATTTCAATACGATTTCAATGGCTCTCAGGGTTGTCCTGCAGGTCAGTGGATGTAAGCAGCATTTTTATTAATTGCTGTAATTTCCAAAGCGGTGACAGAGGTTGGGGGCACAATAAACGTCCGCAAATTTCTTTCATTACCCCCCCCCCCCCCCACACACATCTCCTTCCTCTCCCTGCAATGCATTTAATTTTCTCATTTACTTTCATGTCTTTGGTGACATTTCGCCTCTCGTATTTCAGAACCCTCTTTTTGCCACATTAATTACCTGCTACCTGGAAGCGCAGAAAGGGCAGATAGGTAGCAGCCGTTAATAAGTTCTGTAATTAAAGAATATAAATATCATACATCTTTCAAGACATAATTTATGGGGGGCTTATTGATATAGGGCTATGTGTCCAGGAGATGTATATCAGACGGGCAGGTATTGCTCGAGATTAATATCTTCTGGTACGGCGCTGTGCCATTTCATCAAACCGTAAGCTTTCTTTGCACACTTCACAGGCAGGGATGGCAAAATGAAAACTGGAAATGCACATTCAACAGTTTCAAGTGACAAGGGGCAAAATTGCAGCCATTAATTGTGGTATTTGGAACATTCAAGATGGACTCCAGGGACACACCCCAAAAAGATGAGAGATTGCTCAAGCAGCTCCCACAAAACTGCGTCCGTCTGCCTCATCCAGCATGCAAACAAGTCTATTATTCTGTCAACAGAACTAAGAAAATCACAATTCAGTTTACTGCATTTTCACAAAGACATTGCTAATGAGTTTTAAATATAAATAAACTGCCCTGTGATGCAATTCTTTACAGTAAAAAATGTGTTTTAGTAACTTTAGTAAGTAGGATAAGATAAGGCTGCAGTCCCCTTTAAATGAAACTGTCTTCCTTTTTCGTGTTTGTGCCACAAGTTAAGTACTTGTTAATAGCCTGAGTGAAAATAGAGGCACTGATTGGCAATTCCTCTTTGATTAACCTGTACACCTGTTGTGGCATTTTAGCGGTAGCATATTAAAGCTTTCCATTAGCATTTGAAGCCATTTCATTGATGGAGGCGGTACGCTGAAATCGTTGAGTAATTTTCCTCACGCTAAACGAAAAACGCCGAGCGCAGATTTGCGTATGAATGTAGCATTTCAAGGATTAAAAAATCTCTCGCGTTCGGATATTATATGACCGCACTGCCTCTTGTATGGAGGCTTTTGTATTTGGATGGCCTCGGGGCTTCAAACAGCGAGCCTACTGATCTCTGAGCAAAGGAATCTGCTCTAGCTTTTTTAAGCACACTTGTTAGGCTCTCCCACATACACACGCCTTTGCTGTTTTATTTTGGGGGGGGGGGGGCTGCAGCGTCATTACCCGGCCAGAAAATGCTTCTGTAAAATGGCGTAAGGAGTTATGAATGCTTTATGAAGCATCGTAAAGGCGATGCACGGTGAAACGATCGTGACGCAGGGCAAAATCATGAGGCGTTCCATGAAGTTGGTGTTCACCACAAGTTATTTCTTAAATATTTCTTGTTAGAGGTATGTCTTTCTCAGTCCTGCGAGTTTACTAGTGGAAGTGTGGACTTCTGGACTATTGAGTCATTTTCCACTTAGCACCCCAGCTAATTAACTACACAAGGCGCAGCTATGTTCACATTATTCCACAATTTTAAAAGCGCAGCTGTTGTAGACAGTGCTCTTTGCTCTTCTGCTTGCCACCTGTGTGTAGGTGTGTGTGTGTGTGGGTACATGCATGTGTATGTTTGTGTTTCTGTTCACGACATAAACCGTAGCCCCCACACTGCATCTGCCATTTGTTTTACTGTGTTTATCTCCAAACCTGTACAACAACTCGACTGAACCGACGGCAACTATTTATCATCATAAGCAATTATGAATACATAGAAATGATTATGCAAACTATTATAAATCATTATGAATAATTTACCAAGCATTTTGATATGAGCGCATTGATTAAGCCGCACAATGTTTTATAATCGTACACTTAATATAAAAATAGTATTTACAAGCATTCTTTTGATAATTGTAACCTTTGCGCACCCCCAATGTGGCCAGCACTAGATCATTTATAATGCGCTTCAGCAAAATAAACAACATTCTACCTTACGTTTAAAACGGAGGTAATATTGTCTCTAGAGTGAAAGCCTTGCTCTAGCATTCCAGCTTACTTAGAACTGTAATCATTTCCAGTCACCAGAGGCCACATGGCGAGCAACGAGGCAAAATCATATTTCCTCAAATAATGAGGTGCAAAAAAAAAGAAGCAAGACAAACGAGTCCGCTCACGCAAAACACGGCACACATAATCCTGCCACGCGGGCCTCAAAGCCCCTGCAAAAAACCACTTCTTCCAAGTGCAACTTCGCCACAAATGTTGTGTTTCTAAAGTTTTTAGATAGCACCGGTTTTTGGACGTGTATCTTTTTATGAAAGGAATAGACTCTTTAAGGGAATGGTACTCTGTGTCTTACATTTTGCCGTGTCATACCTTTTGGCTGCGGCTATGCAGCCTTAGAAACAGCAGTGCGCTTCACTGATTGGCTGGCTGACCCAGTGACTGTCTGACTGAGTGACTAGGCCGCTCAATCAAAGAACTGCTGGTATCTGTATTTCACCCCTTGAATGAAAAAAAGGGCTCTACCACAGTGGCCACCCAAAGCAGCCATACCCTTGGCTATTCATCAATATTACCAACCAGGTTTTGTCAGTTTTTTTGTTGGTAATTAGCAAAAAAACAAAAAAAACAGAAAAGCATAAAGTTTGTGCTCTGGTGAACAGAATCTTTTTTTACACAGCAAAATCTTCAGTGTCATTTCAACTCTTAACAGTGATCACATTAGTTCACACTCGATAAAATTCACTCTATCAGAGTTGATTTTACACGGAAAATGTTTGCTATGTACAGCTAATTTAATTTAGACCTATGAATATTCCAGCACAAATTAGGACTTGTGGTCTCATAATTTTTTTCTAATTAGCACCCCATCTAACCAAAGAGTTTCACCCGTTTTCACATTACTGAACAGTTTTTATTATTGTAAAACCACAGCTGTTAAAGACACCGTGCTCTATTATTCCAGGTGCGACGAAAGTTCTGCTCTCCATCGCGAGTCTTCTTCGCAGTCGGCAAGCGTGCGAATGTGCACACGAGCGCGTGGGCGCGCGTACGCAACAATCGCAATTCCTCGCACAATTGCACCTGCGGCTTTGTGTTACTGTATATACCGCAGAGGGTGTTACTGTACGACGGCTCTGACAGCCGATATAATTTTTTCGCCTTCCGCCCCAGATGTTCCCCTTGTACCTGTCAGAGCGGGGTTGTCTATGTACCTGCAGCAGGAGCCTCTCGTCGCCGGTGATGACCGCCTTGCTCCAGTCGATAGCTTCCGAGAAGGGAAGCTCCCAGCCGTTACTGAGTAGCACTGGGATACAGGCTGCCTGCAGGACATGATTCAAAAGAGGAATAAAGGTGAGGTGAATACCTATTATCCAGTGATGTGGCCTCCAAGTAGGCTAATACCCACGTGCTACATAACCATGTATAAAGCATGGCCATTCTACATGGCATTCCAGGTAGAAGACAATGTAAATTTAGATTATAAACACATAGGTGACAATAAACACCGTTATTCCGGGGTTAGGTTTTTAGCTCAGTGTTAAATGATGACCAGTCACGACCGTGTTGCTGTATTACAGTGGCAGCTGTAATGAAAGATCAAGTCTTACTGTCTGACTGATCAACTCTACAAGTAGTGCTATTTGAGCCAGTGTCATTTTTGGAAACAGAAGTTGGCATGAAAAGGATTCACCCCCTCCCACCCCCCCAGGAATGGGGTTCCTTATCTTTGTCCTAAGAAATTATATCTGTGTTTGCATGGCTTTTTTTGGAGGGGGCACTCAGTGAAACCACACTATTTCATGAATTCATCGTCAAACTGTGGCATTGAAGTAAAAAAAGAAGAAAAAAAAGATTGTACACCTTTACATCACATCTAGGCATCTTTAAGCAAAAGGAAAACATAATCTGATATAGCCTTTCTTTAGAAGCAGAGAATATACTTGTTTGAACTTTTCCACTGGGCTTGTTCCATCTCTCACTGTAAGAGCTTAATAATATTCAGTAACACACCATGAAAGTCAAACAGAAACAAAACCAAAAACAATAAAGAACTCAATTTTTATATACTTTTAAAATTAACCTGTTTCTTTTATAGAAGCCTGCCCTTGATTCAGAGTGAAAGGTGGGAAAAAAAACATGCAATCAATTTTCCTTTATTTGTTTTCAAATCTTTAAAGTTAAACTGGAATATATCAAGTAATGAATCATCCTTTCTCAGGTTAATATAAAGGCAACGTGCTACTGTATAGTACTGGAGCATTTTTTTCAGCACCAGTGAAGCTGAAAGAGAACATTTTTTAAAGGTTTTCTAATAATACATTTGCTTAGTTTACTAAGACTAAATGGTTCACTGACATACAGCCGTACCCTAGTACCACCACCCAACAAATGGGATTTACTGTATAATTAAACATTTTGCAGTGAAACACTCCTTTTCACAGTCACCTTGTGTAGTCTCCCTTTGGCAATAAGAACCTCCCCGTGAGGGAGTGCTATCTGAGTTCTCAGAGGCCACACGTGTGTCTTCAGGAATAGCGCGCGGCATCGACCAATAAGCCCAGCCCGTGTGATGTCGGAAAAGCCCTTTGCTGTTCTTTTCAGAGGGTTCCCTTCCGATCCAGGGTGCTCGAAGCATCCACTCAACACTTACAAAGATGGCACCAAACACACCGTTTACAATTTACACAGCGATTCCAGAGTCTCAGAGTACAGCTTTGTAGAGCGAGAAGTATCCCTGTTGAATGGCGCCCTTAGCCAGCCCGGATAGTGCGCTGAACCGCAGTGTGTGGAGGACAGTGCTCCATCTCTTTCTGCAGCAGGCTAAACTAGGATTCATTTTAGCCACAAACAGAGAACTTCCCCGTACATTACTGCCGAGGTAATAAGTCCAACATCTGGTGATATGGGGCACGAATTTAAGGTGGCTATTCAAGCCAACTCACCCACTGACCCACTATAACAGAACGCTGCCTAAAACCTGCAAGAACCAAATAGATTGTAGGAAACCTGAAATTGCAGCTTCCCAGACACTCTCCGAGTGCTACGCTACTAAGTTATGTGACTAAGTTTCACAAGTGTGGTTAAGTGTGGAAAGGGTTTTTTTTTCCCCATGCGGTAATATCTACAGCAGTGGTCCCCCAACCCTATTCCTGGAGATCTACCTTCCTCTAGGTTTTCATTTCAACCCTAATTTAGCGCACCTGATTCTACTAATCAGCAGCTCAATGAGATCTCCAGCTGTTGAATGAGATGCGCTTTCTTAGGGTTGGAGTGAAAACCTACAGGACAGTAGATCTCCAGGAACAGGGTTTGGGACCACTGATCTACAGCGTCAAATGACACCCGGGGGGGGGGGGGGGGGGGGCGGTAATCATAGTATAACTGTTGTAATTGAAAATAAACTGATGAAGTTTATGAATGTTGAGTCAAATTTAAAGTGGCTTTCTGCGCTAATTTTAACATGCTCATTGATAAAGCAAACCAATTTTGCGGCAATAATTATAACGGAGACCCCAAAGATTATAACTCTCAGGGGAGAAATAGGTCCCACAGTTCACATGATTTAACCTCCTGGTGTTAACGTGAGACGTCACAAAATAGCTCAAGACATAACTCCAGGCTCAAAATGGGCAATTTGCATTTATAGTAGCAGCAGCTGAATTCAGAACTGAAGCACGAGTACATAAATATATTTTGAGAGTATGAGCCAAGTGGCTGTGAGTAAAGCTCACTCATTTGACTGAACAATTTCACATATGCAATGTACAGTATCTGGTCACATGTTGAGCCAAATGGTATACACACCACTGTATTAAGATTCATGACCAGGGAGCTACTGAACAGAGAACAAAATAACCTGACATTTTGCTCTAATGCACATAAAAGCACACAGATACACAGGACAGCAGATAAGTGTTATGTGTAAAATCATGAAACAAACATGACAGAAGCTGACTAACGCATCGCGTTTCTAAAATGGGGTTCGGCATCCTAATTGCAAGAACATGGGCCTCTTTCACCAACCATTCTGCGAACAAATTTGTTCTTAAGACTTTATTTAAAACGTTTTTTTTTATGAACATTCTGGCATTCACCAATGTTTTCTAACAGAAGCTCGGAACGCAAACATCAGTTAATCCCTAAATGTAAAAATGTTTTAAAGAAAGTCTTAAGCACAAATTTGTTCGTAGAGTGATTGGTGAATGAGGCCCATTGTTCTACAAAGTATCACTGATGAAACGCTTGACTCTGGGGTACCCGAAGCTTGGTCCGAGGAGAAAAAACACACAAAACCAACAAAGGATTATGATACATAATGAATATAAAAGTTAATTACAGTGTGCATGTGCCATAACAATATATTTATGAACTTGTAATACCAGGAAATTGTTGACACACACCTCAGTGCAGCCTTTTTTTATAAAACTTAAGACCCCACAAGTTCAAAATGAATCAATAAAATATACTGCTGCTTATGTAACTCTGCAAAATGTCACAAGATTAATAATCCTGAGCAGTTTAAATAACATTGTGATAAATATATATATATATATATATATATATATATATATATATATATATTTAAGTCTTTGAAATATAATGCAAATACATTCCGAACGGGTTCACTTGGGGATACAGTTTGTTAGTTTGATAAAAAAAATTTTTTATATCTATATACATATATATGTAGAAACTTTAGTCACATAATGTAGCCTACAGAATGCCTAACTGCATTTTCGTATTGCCTCCATTTGCATAGTTGCCGTTGGGTTCCCTAAACAATTGAGACGTTACTAATGACTTTTATAACTAAATCAAAACAAAAACAACAATTCTAATGAAATTTTAAATCCAGTTTAAGCCAGAAATAAACCATTAACGAAGAACAAACATCAACACAATGTATTAGAATAATTGTTTAAAAAACCATTAAAAAAAAGAGAACAGTAGTAATGAGTAATGTGTCTAATTAAAAAAAAGAAATGTTGGTGCTTTGTCTGATCAATCGACACATTTAATTCAGTTCCCTAAACACTTAATACTGTATGTTAGAATAGAACAGCATGTTCTAATAAATAAATAAATAAATCAACTTTTACAGAAAATAACTTGCATCATTAGTGCACTTGGTTCTGTGTTAGCAGTTAGCTTGATTTTTGCTCACTAGTCCTGGTAAAACAGTAGAAGTTGGATTCGCCGTCGAATAAAGCTATCGGAAAAGAGCAGCGCTTAAATGTGCACTATATGATGCATTAAGTGGTTCTCTAATGGTGCTCCAATCTAGCTAGTCTAACAAAGCCCGTGTCTCTGGTAATAGGAAGAGAGGTGTCAATGAGAGTGGGTGGTGGTGGAAGAGATAAAAATAGGCTTCTGTTTCTGCGGCACAGCATCTCTTTTTTCCCCTCATGTTTTTAGGCAGCTTTTGAAAATATGACAGTTTGTCGATACCAATAACCGAAACATCAGGTCCGCAGCCTCGGGGCCGGCAAAATGCAGCGGCGTAAACTTCGACTGCCCGTGACTTCGGCTGGTTTCCTTGGGAACCACTTAGCGATGAGGAGGGGTGGTAGGGGGAGCCCTTAGAGGGACGGGATTTTTGAAAGTTCAGACGCCGTACCTGCAGAGCCTCCAGGAATCGGAAGGAGCCGAGCCTACGCCCCCGGGGGACCAGGCAGAAGCTGGAGTTGTGGAGCAGCTCCTGGTAGTCGAACCTGCGGAGACACAGAGGGGGCTCGGTCAGAGCGAGGGCATCTTCCCCTGAATAGCCACCGCGTCACGGTCAAAGGAAAGCCCCGGAAAATGGATGTACACTTCAACCCGAAATCATTGCTGCTGTAATTATTACTAATTTTAATTTAAGTTTGCCGGTCCCCCCCCCCCCTGATGTTTTTCCCTTGTGGCAGACATGTCCTTAGCAACAGAACAGTACCGTCAGCATGACTGCGTTTGTGTGTGATGAGGAGGAGCCGCCAGAATAAGGCCTTGGCAGGGATGTGTGTGTGTGTGTGTGTTTGTGTGAGAGAGAGACAGAGAGAGAGAGAGAAAGAGAGAATACCACTTATTTTTCTAGAGGTGAAAATGTAGTTCTCTAGAATACATTTAAAGCTGCAGTAGGCAAGTTTGAAAATATACTATAGACATAGACTTCCCCCTTTTGCTCTCCTCCCTCCTATCTCTCTCCTAAGCCCCTCCCACCAAATGATGGTCCAGTGCACGCCCGGAGACAGGCAGACAGGGAGGGGTTTATTCTACGTGGAGGATCTTTTTCTTGTAGATAGTTGCCCTGATTGGTAGCTACATAGCTAGCCCTGATTGGCTGGTTTTTAGAAGACCGGTTGAGATTTTTTAACAGCCTAATACAGAGCCCAGGACACTCACAGAAACCGGATTTTTCCCCAGAACACTTATTGATAGCTGCTGGAATATAATGAGTAAATTTAATAATTTCGCCAAAATTATATCGAAAAAATCTTGCCGACTGAACCTTTAACCTCATGGGATTAGACAGTTTCCAAGATAATTCCCTACCAATACAAAAATACAACATTGCAAGCACGAGTAAAGGTGGAAATGACACATACATGTGGCTCATGGGAATTATTTTTAGGCATTACAGAGATCACGAAAGAGAAAACGTTCTTTGAACACAACTGTTAGAAAAAGAGGATTATTCAAAAAAAATACATGGAGTTCAAACTTCCAATAAAGGGAGGGCCATGATGCCTGCAGGTATTTGTGCTTTCCTTTTCAATCAGCAGCCAATGAAGGCCTGGGGAACAAAGTGTGTGGACTCTTTAGCCAATCAACGACTTAAATGAATCACTCGTGCTGAAACACACTGAAAACCAGCACCGGCTGCGGCCCTGCGGGGCTGGAGTTTGACGCCGCCGCTTCGACCGAAGATAAAAATACCTTACTCGAGGAAAATGACACCTGCACACAGTAGATGGTCTGTGGTGTATTGCAGAATGTCTAAATCTATATGAATAACATTGCCTTTCTGTGAACCTGCCGGGTGAACACTGTCTAGGGTTGCACATGATCAATGGGAATCACGCCTTGACTGTCAGGACGCAGATTTGCACTGATCAGATTGCTTTCTGCCATTACGGCGTGACCTTCTTTGAGTGATTTATGATACTAAAAAGGTCAAAACACTACATTATGTATGGTCGGCCGTGACAATCCTCCACAAGGAATAAAGGCAGACAGGCTGTCACAAAAGGAGATATCAGCAATAGCCATTAACCCGGCCGTGAACTTCCGTTATAAACCGCCCCATATTCCCAGTGTAATCATTACTGTGCTCCCTGCAGTGCAAAATAAATAAATACATACTTTGCTATTGTTTTCCTCACAAATAGAAAGAGTCGATACGCTTTGTGTTGCACCGAATGGATGTGCGATGTTTTCAACTAAAGGGGCTGGGTGGAAACTGGCTGATGAAATACAGCCCTTCTTCTCCACGTGAAAGAAAAACACTACAGCTAGACAGCAGAGTTCAGTTCTGTTTTCCTGGACTGGGGTGTCCTCGATTTTCCTGGAAGTCAGATAGGGCTGTGAAAGCCATCCAGTCCGCCAGGGTCTGCCGATTTGTCTCCTCTCTCCGAGCTCCGTGTTACTCCAGCTTTGTCTTTCCGTAGATCTTTGTCGAATACCAGTCGATCCCCCGTCTTTCTCGGGGTGTCTAACGCGCGGTAATTTACGGTCCTGTGTTCCTCGAGCTCTGGATCCCAGAGTACCTTGCAACAGGAGCTCAGAGCCTCTGCTATTGGACAGTAAATCACTTGAAATAACATGGGAGCTTTTAAGGCAAATAAATCAATCAGATACCACACACAGACAGACATACACACACACACATACAGAAATGCACATACATGCCAATACACACAAACACACATACACACAGAAATGCAGGTACATGCCAACACACACACACACACACACAGGTACACGCACACACGCGCAGAAATGCACGTACATGCCAATATACACAAACTCTCTCTCACACACACACACACACACACACATACAGAAATGCAAGTACCTGCCAACATACACACAGACTCGCGCGCACACAGAAATGCATTCAAGTACGTGCCCACAGCCCCCCCCCCCCCCCCCCACACACGCCCACACACACACACACACACACACACACACACACATTTGTCTCAGGGAGCCCTGCATGTAGCTTCAAAATCTATAATCATTCTTGCCTTGGATCCTCAAATCCAGACCAAGATAAAAATGTGCACATTTAGAACAGATTTGTTAAAGAGGATTAAAGTGGTGATTCATGCAGCACGAAATGAAAGAATAACAATGATCGCTCCCTTTGTCATCAAACGTCGCCATTTCCAGGTGAATTAATTCCGCGCTGAAAGTAGGCAGTCCTTTAGTCTTTTCATTTTATTATTATTATTATTATTTTTTTACATTTTCTTCCCTGGGTTGATTTGTATGGATGGCTTGGTTTGACATTTCGGCATTTCATTTGATTCACTTTCCCTATTCCACGCGTCTCCTGGATTTTTCGAAAAGCGTCCCCATAAAGTTGGGACAAAGTGCCTGCCTAAACCCTCGCCAAATCACCCCGGAGAGCGGAAGTGCCGCCGCCGCCTGACCGGAATACTGATGAGAGCCGTCCGTCTGGGGGAGCACCTGGGCCGGGTGCACGGCCGGATCCACCTGCGCGTTAGCAAGGCGCTACACCGCGACAGGCGCATCCGCAGCGCACTGACACCTCTCTGCATCTCCTGCTTGCGAATAGTCTCTCGCAGGGTTGCGTTCTAGTTCTGGAACAGATGTTCAATCTGACCGATACGGAGTTGAAGTGTTAATACCGGTTCCGTTTCACCCGTTTTTGTACATTAAATCGCAGCTACTCGGAGGCTGCAGCCTTTGACAGAGGGGAATAGCACTGCGTCTCGGTGGTGACTGTTTGAATTAATTATGCGTAAACTGAATTAGTTTAATGTACGCCGGTGGTGAGGCAGCCGTCTGCTCGCACACCCAAACGCAAAGTTCTCCTGTGTGCAGTGTCATCTGCGTTTTAGAATCACTAACACATGAAAAAATACAATAATTACCTTTGATGATAAAAGCTTCCAGTACAAAAACAAACAAATAAAAAATATCATAATGTAAACAACCTGATCACATGATTCTACGAAAGGGAGCCCAGTGCAATGCGTAATATTTTATCATCTATCATGTCTTATGTCACATAGGGAGGTGCTGTATCTAAAATTAAGGTTTATGGTTTTGGTAAAATATTTTGTCTCAGTACTGCAAAATGTTCATGCATACTGAGACACACTGTATGATGTTTATTTAGACTTGCATGTTGCTACCACTAGAGGGGCTCATGCAATAGTTTAAATAATTGCTAAATTGTCAGAACTGACATACCATCACGTCACGTGTGAGTAGTCATTTATATAGTTTATGAATGGTTTCAGTCATGTCTGTTACTGTCAGCTCTTCTGACAGCACATGGGGGGGGGTGAAATCAGTAGTGGTCTAGTGTAATGATTATGGAATAGGCCTTGCCACTATGAGGTTCTTAGTTCAATCCCTAGTTAGAGCATTACTGCTGTATCCTTGAGGAAGGCACTTGAATTGCCTCAGTAAATATCCAACTATAATAATTGATACTATGTGACATTTTTGAATTTATACATTTCTATAGATAGGAGGGTCTGATAAATGCCTACGGGGTACAAAAACAGTATAAACAAGTTCAAGAAAAAATAGAACACACAATCTGGTACAATTAAGCAGCATGGCGAATGTATACTGCACTTTCACCATAGCGTACTGTTTTTCACCATAATGGCCTTTTGGTCCAGAAGGCTCTTGTAAATATTTGTTTGATATAAACCTTCTTCCCAGCCTCGGATTGGACGGCGGCCCAAACTCTGACCTCTGGCTTATTCCCTGCGTAAAACACTATGGGTCCTCAGACCGGCTTGCTTACTCTGGCTGTGGGCTCCTGGCAGTAATTCTCCGGTCGTGGGGCCTCGGACTCTGCTGAATCATGGAGGGTCATGGAACAGCACGGAGCTGCAGATTCCTTAGGGAGAGGCACTGGGGCTTTTTTGATAAATAATTAAGCCCAATTCAAAATGGTACCTAATCTCCTCATCTGAGGAACTGCATTGCTTATTCGCTTTGTAAATGCTGTCATCCAGAAAAATGTTAATAACACACTTAATACACTAAAATCATTATATACAACTGGATATTTACTGAAGCAACTGAGGTTAAATACCTAGCCAAAAAGAGCTTTGTTACACCCATTGCATTAATCGAACTACTGTAACTTCCAAGTTGTATGGCTTCCAAGTTATGAAATATCAAACTGCAATATTAATTCCCAGTTACTGTATGCACTGGCTGAATGCATACTGCTTGAACTATTTATTGATCTGTTTCATGCTACTCTCTACCCTGCATCAACCAACTATTCTAAGGACAAACTATTTTACGCCCTTGCCTTCAATTCATTGGAATTCTGTTTTAATATATTTTATCATTTGTATTTTTAATGTCTCTTAAAACATGTTATTCTTTCTCTCACTGTTTTGTGCTCAGTGGTTTTAATTATGTTCTTATTGCTTGAAGTGTGTTTTACTGGAAAGTGTAAAAAAAAAACACTTTGCACATAAAATGCATTATTTATCATTGTTATCTATTTGCTTGGATTGAAATATGAATTGGATGTGATATAATTACTTACAACTGCTAAAGATATGAGATATAAAACTGCAAAAAGTATACAGGCAGAAGCAGCAGGTTTTTAATTTAGTTTCAAGAAAACATTATTTATTATCTTATGAGATATCCTAATCCATGGCATAATATATTATTAACTATTCATCAATGCAGGAATTACAGAAACAATTCAGGTTAAACAACTTGACCAAGGGCACAACTGCCCTTCACTTATGATGGTTACAATGGAAATTTATGCACTAGTGCTCTGTTGCCTCCACTGAGGGAAAAAAATTGCATTTGGAGGTATCATGCACACCTAACATAATCCTACAATAGTTAAGCGGGGCATTACGTCCATCCATTGTCTAACCCGCTTATTCCTGGTCAGGGTCACGGAGGCCTATCCCAGCATGCATTGGGCGAGAGGCAGGAATATACCCTGGACAGGTCGCCAATCCATCGCAGGGCACGCACACCATTCACTCCCACACTCATACCTATGAGAAATGTCTTTGGACTGTGCCCTATGAAACCTCTGGGGTACCTGGAGGTTACACGGTGGGGAACATGCTAACTCCACACAGAAAGGCCCTCAGCCGGGATTCAAACGCAGTGCCTTCTTGTTGTGAGGCGACAGTGCTAGCGTTACACCAATCCCAAAAACATTAACCAGGAATTGCGGTTGACACAACCTGTCGCAATTTAAATTACATTGGCTATACAAGGGGCGATTCTGAACATATTACAATAGGCCTACATTGTGAACAGGTTTACTCATTACGTGCTTATTACACATGTTACACATGTTTATGAAGGGGTTAGACCGACAAGCCACATAAAACCCAAATTATATATGGGTAATCATGATTTAAGTCCAGGTGACCGCTTGTTTCTTTTTGTGCCAGAGTGCATGTGGTAGCTTAATCCATATGACAGAACTCATCTCCTTCCTTTCTCCCTTTTTATGGATAAATCCCACATCTGCTGTGTCACCCAAACGATTCGGTAATCCCAAACAGCATTTCAAAATTTCATCCAGCCGCGCCACGGCTATCTGAAGCCAATGGCGATCGTGTGCCTTGATTCCTAGCATGTCACACAGCACAGAGAAGTGCCAAGAGTCAAAGGCCTACACTTTTATCTGTCAAATGCTCTTAAATTCTGATATTAAGATATCACATCGTTTTCATGTACACAAAAGGCAACACTAATATGGTGAGTCAGAACAATGACTTGATGTACATCCTTATATGGAAAGTACGTCAAGCACACACGTGGAGTTTTAGTTCTTAAATAGTGGCTTATTAGAGGCTGCATGCAAAACCACTCTTGGCCTTGAATACAAGCATTCACATCAGCTGGCTAAATAGGTTTTCACAGTTCTATAGCAAGCCTGCTTTTAAAATAATTTTATAGGTATCTGTTTGGGTACACACTTTGTGCGTTTACAATATCCCTGAAAATACTGCGGAGCACTCCCCAGGCAAAATGGGAGACTCAAAAATATTTTGCCACTGTTATTATAGCCTTATGGTGATCGCCATTACGCCATCACAATACGTTGAGAAGCCATTGTGTGTGGAGAGAAAATAAACGGCGTTGGAGATTGAAGACATTATATTTTTTCATTATATTTGCTTTGACCTTCTCATCTTCTCTCCGCTGTGCCACTTCGAGTCCGCTCTAATCCCATTCAAAGCCCACATTTTCCAACCTAATTATTCCGTCATTATTTGAGCCCGACCACCTGTCTTTCATTCTGCGGCACAAAAGACCGGGGACGTCAGGTGAATAAATCTGGGCGATTACACTCAGAGAAGAGACGCACGGGAAATGAATCAGGGATCGATGGGCAGCTGCTCAAAATCCTGTTGCTAAATTGATGACAACCTCGAAGGCCGCTTTTGCACAATGAAAACGATCGGATTCTATCAACGGGCCCCGCACTCAGTTATGTGGAGCATCAAAGAGAGGAGCGCCTGAGAAAGGAGAGAAAAAGGCTCCTATTTTCATTTATTTATAAATCTCGACCCAGCCAGGAGAGCGGGGTTAAACTCACCCTTAAGGGAGTTACGCACCTTGGTCACGTGACCCCCCCGCCCCCCCCCCCCCCCCCCCCAGATTCCACGCACGTCTCTCTACAAAGCCAGAGATTTATATGGCGAAAATCTTTCAACGGACAACTGTAAGTGAGATTCACATATTTCGATGCAACCGGAAAGATTTGTGCACCGTACAAATTGGGGTTGATATTCAATCAATGTTAATGATGTACTTGCCTTCCCCACTCTGCTGCTTATACCGGTAATATTGTCTCTACAGTCAATTCACTGAGGAAGGTCCATTGACTGACATGCCTGCATTTCTCTCCTTTTCTGGGGGATTTTATGATTACTGTTATACAAAAGACAAAATGTTGTTCTTTTCTATTTTTAGCTGCAGAGCATATTACGGGTTTTCTTTAGGAAAACACTCTTATGTACAGGCACAAACCCGTAATATGCTCTGCAGCTAAGAAAAGAAAAGAACAACATTTTGTCTTTTGTAATCAACAGTAATCATAAATCCTGAATTTATGGGGGGGGGGTGGGGGTAGCGCCATTCGGCTGATCCGAAAACCGCTAATAAAATAAGTCCTTTGTACTTTCTCACACGCCATTTTAGGAAGGAAGTTGGCATGAGTGAAGACTCAGGCCGCTTTGTTTATTTGTTGTCAGGTTTTTTCGACGACAGTTTGAAATTGGTCGCTCTCTCTAGCGGAGTTTGTAAAAGTCTGAGCGAAAAAACTAAACGAAAACAACCTCCGCTCCCCGATCAGTTCCCACACACCGTGGAGACATTTTTTTTAAAGAAATGCCACGGGAAGGAATCAAATGTATACAGCCCGTTAGCCGCCTCAACGCCAAGTCACAGTACAGTAACTTTACATTTTTACTGTTGCTACAGCTATCACTGTTATCATCATTTTGTGCGAGGTGAGTAGTCAGTGTGGCATGTGTTGAATTTGAAATTGGCACAGGTAGAATCTCACTGCCAGTACTATGAGCTTAACAAGCTAATGAATTCCTGACACATTCTCAAATGGCACGACGCCTAGACTGTGCATGCGGCAGACAGTAGCCTGCATCATCTAGCTAAATTCCTGTTTGCAGAGGGTCTTTAAAATATGGCTGGCAAACAACTTGCCGCTCTTTTGAAGTGTTTTATTTTCTGTTTACTTATTCGCAGAGTATTTACAATGCGCGCAGCCCGTAAGCGCGACAATGCATTGCAGAACATAAGTTGTATCCACGTATATAACTGAGAACACATCGAGCAACAAGCTCTCATATGACGTGAGTGCAGACAGACACACAGTGAAATTGGTTGTAGAAGGTACAGTGTACAAACTGAAATTCAACTGCTGCTTCGTTTTTAAGCGACATTTTACTGAACATGAGAGCGAATCAATGAACCACGAATTTAATAAAATTTAGTTCGAAGATGGGACAATTCCTGTCGTTAGTCTCGACTGAATTTTGTCCGACTTATGCATAATTTTTGGACTTTGGCAATGTTTATAGCTTACAGAAACCCAAATAAGGCATGTTTTGGAAGAAATAATTAAATGGATCCTCTGGTTAATTAGCTTATGAATAGCTCACCTCTCGGAAGGTAATTAATTAGGCAAGGCCGTGTAAACAATTGCACTGCATACTTTATGCCCTTGTGAGAAGGCATAATGAGTGAATAAATATTAGGATATTAGTGGGATTTTAAATGGAGAGGCCTTTGAAAATGGAATAACAGCCACACTGCTCACAGGACTTGCTTGCTTCATTTGATTGCACTGGTGTGTGTCAGCCTCACAAACCCCCCTACATTTAACACAACATCTACACTGACAAATGCTGAACATTCCTACCACAAACGGTCTGTAACATGGCTCCAGATTGGGGAAAAAAAGCAATGGTTGTTTATATTCTTAGAGTGATTCACTGCACTATTTGGTGCAACTTCTTAAACAAAGAGGGCCAAGCGACTGAGACTAACCATGTCCACAAAGTCACGAAGCTAACGTCAGCAAGGGTGAAATTTCAGTAAATGTACCCCCCCCCCCCCCCCCCCCCCAAAAGACAAGAATTTCTCTATCATTCCTTTAAAGAAGGATATTCCCATTCCATTTTAAGATTTGGCACTGCTGTAGGTATGAGTTTGTTTTCTGACATTGCACATTTATTCAAATATAGGACAGTCTATTTAACTTCAGAACTTCACAAAACTCACCGTATTTATGCATAAGACGGTTTTCCATCCTTCACTCAATATACTCAATAAAACACATTAAATAGTTACAGTATCATTACCTAAGCAACTCATCCATTGAGAATTTGGATCTTTAAACACTCAATCTTGTGAATCAATGATATCAACACAAGGACCACACACCAATGATCTCACTCACCGGTATTGACTACAAACATTAAACTGAGGGATAGATATGGCGCTTGTTGTACACCGTAAGAATTATTATTATTTTTATTACATTTAAGAATTCTAAAGGGTAATGTTCCAACAGGCTGCGGCTGAGCCCTTAATTCTACAGAAAAAAACAGAGGGAGTGAGTTGCGGAAAACAAACCCAGTGTATTACTAATCTTCTGGTTGAGACGTAACGCAAATGGCAAGTGTTAAAACAAAATACAGAAGTACAAAACAAAAAGTTGCGTCTGTGCAGGTGATGCTATGCATTTTTCATAGGAAGTTAATCCATTCCTCGTATAACTCAATATAAATCAAATTACCAGGCCACGATGCTGTCAGTTACTATAGTAATTAGATGAAGGTTGTCTTCCCAAGGGCTGTGCCGGCCTAAAGACAGGAAAGGAGAACAGTCACAACGTATTTACACTCGCTTTTTCCTCCCTGCAGTGAAAGATTAACTACTTCTATTGGGTTGTCTGCAAGTGTCCCCGAGAGAAAGCGCTTTGATGAATTTGTTTTTAAATTAAAATCACAAGAAAGACATTTAAGGCAAGCCTTACACGTCTGCGGTTTGCTACGCGGGCTCGTTCTACGTCGGCGTGAATGCTGTTTACCCAGACTTCCCTGTCTGCGGCTGTACAAGAGACAGCACTAACATCTCTGAACTTTTTGTGAAGCGACGGGCGCTTTTCGACTCAACTTCGCTGCACTTTGTAGGCAGCGGTGGAAAAATGAAGTTATTTAGCTGACTGAGCGGCGGCCATGGGAGACTGTCCATCTGTCCCGTCGGAGAGAAAAAAAAGTTGGCTTTCCCAGAGAGCAGATGAGAAAAGCATTGAGTCGCAGACCCAACGAATCAAAATCGTGCTTCAGTGCAAAATACATTCTCAGTCACGTCAGTGCCATGTGTACTAATATTGTGGTCCACTTTAACATCATATGAGTCCTGCCTATCTGTCAAGGCTGCAAAAAAGATATCACCATATAACAAATTGTAATAATATCAACAAAATATGTATAAGTATGTACCTATTTAAAGACTTTTTTCATTTTCAAGTGTCCTGATTGCCTCATTATCTTTGTGTTTAGCACATGAGCAGACACTGTTACCATGCAGATCAACGCGAAGACAAGATTTGCCATGTTAGCAGCAAAGGTGATTTCAGCTAAGTGTGGTGACAGACGATAGGTAAGAAGGTTTGTTTGATCAGGTTATAATCACAGCACGCCTGCAAGCAGTAGAAGCTAATCTCCCCATTGTCTTACAATAAATTTTAGGAAGCCAAATACGGATATGTTTTGTTATCTACCGTATTTTAGCTGCATGCAGTGTTATCTTGCTGTGTGACTAGCAGCTACTTCTAGCAGATGCACAGTTTTCTGTATTGACGGTCAATATTTGCACAAGTAGACAATGATGATCCTTGATTCTTTGTCATTGCAAAACATGCAATAAAATAACTCCTGAAGGCATTGAAATATGGTCTTATTTACATTCAAAGGCGTTGCCACTAAGACTTTGACTTGCCAAATGTAGCCTCTATTCCTAAAGGGTTTAGCCAAGGACTCCATGTCATCTTGTGGAAACATGACAACAAATGCTAATAAATACTATAGGCTAAGGGAGTTTTACAAGCCAAAACAGTAATGCTAATGGCTAATAATGGGTCGTGGATTTGAGCACCCATATGAGTTTTTTGCAGTGACGTTCCACCAACAGGTCTAAATTAAAAGGTCCTTCTGCTACAGAGCCCTCATTAACTTATTACACTGACAATACATGATTGACACTTCACATGTAATACAATAGAGTACTTGTATTACATACTGAATTTAGGATTGCTTTTGGATTGGCTGCTCAATAACTATGATAATAAAAACATGTTTACGCACTGATGTGAGAGCCAATAAAGTGCTGCCAGATTCATTTATTGTTCTGAAGTCTATTTCGGCAATAGGAGAGGACAACATTGTCATTACAGGATCATGGCAGCTCGTTGTGAACTGTCGACTTCCACACCTCCACACCTCCACATGCAAAGGGGCCCGCAGAGACACGACACAATTGCCAAAAACAAAGCTGTGTGCAATTCACGCAATTCAGTTGAGTTGAAACAGAGGTCTCTTCTTATCAATGCTTAATGTGAAGACGGAGCCATTGAATATTTATACAGCGGCACCACTCCACTGAACAGACCACTCATTACATTTGGGTGCCATTTAAGTGACATCTAATATAGAGATATAAAAGAAATAAAACATTGGTTTCAAACCTTTGCTGAACTACCCCCCTGCAGCGATAGTAGGTGCCCGCCCAAATTCTTTTTGCATACTGAAAAGTTTTTCACAATTCCTGACATTTAATCCTAGTAACCATTGCCTGTCTTAGGTCAGTTAGGATCACAACTTTATTTTAAGAATGTGAAATGCCAGAATAATAGTAGAGAGAATGATTTATTTCAGCTTTTATTTCTTTCATCACATTCCCAGTGGGTCAGAAGTTTACATACACTCTGTTAGTATTTGGTAGCATTGCCTTTAAATTGTTTAACTTGGGTCAAACGTTTCGGGTAGCCTTCCACAAGCTTTTCGCAATAAGTTGCTGGAATTTTGGCCCATTCTTCCTGACAGAACTGGTGTAACTGAGTCAGGTTTGTAGGCCTCCTTGCTCGCACACGCTTTTTCAGTTCTGCCCACAAATTTTCGATTGGATTGAGGTCAGGACTTTGTGATGGCCACTCCAATACCTTGACTTTGTTGTCCTTAAGGCATTTCACCACAACTTTGGAAGTATGCTTTGGGTCATTGTCCATTTGGAAGAGCCATTTGTGACCAAGCTTTAACTTCTGATGTCTTGAGATGTTGTTTTAATATATCCACATCATTTTCCTTCCTCATAATGCCATATATTTTATGAAGTGCACCGCGCTTCACGGTTGGGATGGTGTTCTTCGGCTTTCAAGCCTCACCCTTTTTCCTCCAAACATAACGATGGTCATTATGGCCAAACAGTAAAATTTTTGTTTCATCAGACCAGAGGACATTTCTCCAAAAAGTAAGATCTTTGTCCCCATGTGCAGTTGCAAACTGTAGTCTGGCTTTTTTATTGCGGTTTTGGAGTAGTGGCTTCTTCCTTGCTGAGCAGCCTTTCAGGTTATGTTGATATAGGACTCGTTTTAGTGTGGATATAGATACTTTTGTACCTATTCCCTCCAGCATCTTCACAAGGTCCTTTGTTGTTGTTTGGGACTGGTTTGCACCTTTTGCACCAAAGCACGTTCATCTCTAGGAGACAGAATGTGTCTCCTTCCTGAGTGGTATGATGGCTGCGTGGTCCCGTGGTGTTTATACTTGCGTACTATTGTTTGTACAGACGAACGTGGTACCTTCAGGCATTTGGAAATTGCTCCAGAGGATGAACCAGACTTGTGGAGGTCCACAATTTTCTTTCTGAGGTCTTGGCTGATTTCTTTTGGTTTTCCCATGATGTCAAGCAAAGAGGCACTGAATTTGAAGGTAGGCATTGAAATACATCCACAGGTACACCTCCAATTGACTCAAATAATGTCAATTAGCCTATCAGAAGTTTCTAAAGCCATTACATCATTTTCTGGAATTTTCCAAGCTGTTTAAAGGCACAGTCAACTTAGTGTATGTAAACTTCTGACCCACTGGAATTGTGATATAGTGAATTAAAAGTGAAATAATTTGTCTGTGCATGACACAAGTAATTTTTCCAACAATTGCCTTCAAAGTAGATGTTCTAACTGACTTGCCAACACTATAGTTTGCTAACATGAAATCTGTGGAGTGGTTAAAATGAGTTTTAATGACTTCAGCCTAAGTGTATGTAAACGTCTGACTTCAACTGTATCTACTAGGTATCACAACTAAGGCATTTAAATGAAAATAAGTTAAAATTCATTCTTATTTTAATAACACCCATTAATCTCTGAACATTAATAGAATCAAATGTGAAACATGGCAACGTGGCACTGTAGGAAGTTTTGAGTTCAAATACGTGTACTGTACATGGGCTTATATGACAGTTTCAACTGGACTGAACTCAAAATAAGAGTGGAAATATAGCAGATGTTATACATTCCACTATTGTAACCCCTTGAGATTGTGAAGGTCAAGCTAGCTCTCATGTTTCTAACTGCACTTCTAACTGAGTAAATTTTTCAAGGTCTTATCATGTCCGTAGCATTCCAGAAGGCCTCTATTTTTATCACCATTATACCGCAGGTGCAGCCTACATACACAGTATTAGGATCTTGTACAGCCCATTCAATATTCCTTCACCGGTGGATTTTCTGTTTTACCACTTTCTGAAACCTATTACGTATCCTTTGGGGAGATTCAAATTTAGAAACAAAGGGAGCGTTCTGTAGCAGTCATTCCGGGGGGCCGGCAGAGCCGTGGGAATACTATTCCCAGCCCGCGGCTCCACAGCTGTGACTTAAGAGGAGGGAATACGCCGGCGAATTCGCTGAGTCCTACTGCACGAGTTGCGGCCCCTCGACGCGACGTCACGACCGATGACGCGCTCGTACCCAGACCGATTCCTCTAACCGCGTTACTCGTGCTAAAATCCTTCAGGGCAATCCCCGCCTTCCACGTTGTCATAACGTTGTTCAACGTTGTGGATATATTAAAACGTTGTTGCCTGCGAATCAAACAATAACACATTGTCTCCAGTTTAGTCAATATAATAACGGGGGAAATCAGTGAGCGGGAAACACAAAAAAGTTTCTCAGTCTGCCGGGAGATGAACACAATAAACATGATCTCAGCTGCTGACAGCTCTCAGACGTTGCTGGGATCCACCACACCGACACCCCCCTCCCCATTTGAAGCCATGAGTCCATAAGATATAGCTAGACACACAACACCCGTAAACACATTATCAGTTCTCTTTGCAAAGTGTAGTTTGGGCCGCGAGGTGACTCATTGGCAGTCCCCCCCCCCCTACCAGCGGCGCAGATCGGGAGCCCGAGGCCTCACAGCGGCATCACGTCCAGGTCTCCGTCCCCTACTCCCCCTCCCCTCCCCGCCCCGCCCCGCCCCTCTATTCCGCACAGAGAGAAGCAGCCCCGATTCCCAAATTAATCCATTACCGTCTGCTCGGATCACTGTCACCACGGCGACGGGGGGGGGGGTGGGGGGATGGAGCCGCGCTTCGCATTCTCACATTTAGATACCAACTTGCACAGAATGATTGTCAATGATTGATAGGACATGCAGCATCACGCTGAGAGATTGCGGCGGCCGAATGCGGGCGGGGCGGGGCGGGGGAGCAGGACGGGACCGTCTGCCGCAGGGGGTGGACAGATATGGCCGCTCTCAGGCCCCGCGCTGAGGAAAAGCCCTGAGACGACACGCCAGCAGGGGGGGAAAAGTGCAGACGAGTGAACGGATAGATAATTATTCATCCGGACGCACCCCGATTTGGGAAAAGACGTGAGCGTGACTGAGAATGAGCTCAAAAACCAGGGCACTGTGGGGGGGGGGGGGGTACCCATTTTTCACTGATCAGTGCCACATATGGGATAACGAAACACCCTTCTGGAATACAGGTCTGACTGGGGCGAAGTAAAAAACCCAAAGCACTTTAAGAATAATAAATAATAATAATAAAAAGAATAATACAAGCTCACGGCGCAGTCGTGCTGAAAGCGTGTGAAATCTGCATATCTGAGAGGCTGTCGAAAGTTCAAAACATCAGCGCTGTGTCTCCGAGCGCGGCACGCGTCTGCCGCCGAGTTCGCCGAAGACGTTCGTCACATTCCCAGATCAAGGCTGCCGCCTCACGGGCCTGTTAGGATGTCAAGGTGAATGCGATCGTCTGACGGCGCGGTCTAATGATAATTTGTCGCGGCGTTTTCCAAGCTGAGGCGTAAACTGAGAACCGCGTGCCCAGATATTTATCACAGGGCTTCGGGAGGCTAGCCGCTCTATGTCAAAAGTACAAACATGCTTAAATGAATTCAGGCGTATACAGGCACTTTTGTCTCTCGCCCTTGCTGAAAAGTGAAAGTTATGGGCATTAATTACGCCCGAAAACCTAACGCTGGACATGGGCGGACACGACGCAGGCGGTAAATCCAAATTACTTTCCACAACAACGACAACACAATATACAAGGGAACCAATGCAAGGGGAAGAAGGAAGGAGGCCGCATCCAAATGCAACACTAGAGTTTGACGGCTGTTGCTGCGTCGCACTGTAATCATTAAGGCTGGTGTCAGCAAGATTACATTCATATCCGGTAACAAAATGTCCCAGATATGCATCGCTGCCGTGTGGCGTTTATCCAGTTTATACTTGAGCCACTTATCTGTACACGGGGGTCTTGGCCGAACGTCTCGCCGACAATACATTTTGACAGACAAAGGACATGCCGCGAAATAAAATCATAACTGTCACGCAGTCACATAGAGGCTTTTTGCTGTGCATTTTTAAATGTTATTCATTGAGGGATCGCGTAATTACATCCAAACCCAAACAAAACACTGTGATTGTGTCTTCATGGTGGCATTTGTTTTACATTATGGCAACATATTTAATGACTTTTGAGGTGCAAAACCTGAAAAATGTTCTAACAGCTGTCAAAACAGTACTGAAATGACATGCACATACCATTTGAATATTACATTCTGCCGACATGCTGGGTTCTGTTAAATCTAACGGCAATGCAGTTTATCTGTGTGCAGCTTTGACGTTTTCCACAGGATTCAATAATGATTTAAATTAAATGTAATTATAATTTTGTTGCAACATATTTAATACCTGTTAAATCTCATCTTAATATTGTGAAGATGCAATAGGTCTACATGGAATTCTGTTACCCTTTTTACTAATTGAGAATTACTCATCCCTATCACTATCAATTTTGCTTATTTTTGAATGCAAAAGTGTTTCATATTATAAGAAGCAGAAAGCGGTTAATAAATTACACTTAATATTTACAAGGAAAGGAGAGCATACAATAAATGTGCTGTACCTATTATCATTATCATACTTCAGAATAACGTGACATAAAAAATAAAAAAAATAAAAATAGTTCCCATATTACTTTCCAAGCTGAGACATGGGTATAAAAAAAACAGCCCAGGGGCATCATTTGGCTCTAGGAAACCTCCCAAGGCAGTAAAACTAGACATACACACAATAATATAATAATTGGTTGCAGCCAGAGGAGAGGCCACTCAAATCCTGCAGATTTGACAATTACAGTTTAATGGATAAACTGTAATTGTCACATTATACTTTAGGCCCATGCGATAAAGTTTGGTCAAAGTTTTGAACATTTTTCATGCACACACTAGCAGACACACCTGTGCCCACATGTATAAAACTCTGAGTAAAAGAACGCGTAAAAGAATGCTCAGGGTGAAAGTCGGAAATCTGCTTACGCAAAGTTTTGCATTTTCTACCTCTGCCTTTCTGTCACGGTGTCGCCACACGGACTCCAAACATTGCGTACGTATGGTGTCCATCGTGTGCAGAGGTATGCAGAATCTCACAGCACGTGTTATATTACACATCTGAATTTCTGCGTGGAAAGTCGCTTACGCTGCTTTCTGAGGGCATTTTTCTGCTCAGCATTGTTTATACATGTGGCCCCTGGTCTAGTAGTTTTAATGCTGTTCTCATATTAATTTGCCTCAATAATTAATGACTAATGAACATAACTCGGCTACTGTATCTGATGTCATATGAACATGCATGTAACCTGGCGTGGAGACACTGTCGTCAAAATGTGATGCAACCTTAAGCAAACAAGTTGCTTAGGCAGCATTAGCCTGCTGATAAACGTATTGTTACAATGATTTCCCACAGCATGACTGGAAGGTTAGGCTGAAACCTTAAACTAAATGTCCTTACATTTTTTCAGAGATTAAACACTCTCCTAACGTCAAGATGCAGCATGGGCAGACTGAATTAATGACTAAATTAAGTGTGTTTACATTATTATTGTCATCATGTAACGCCACTCATGGCATTAAACACTGTCTTATGCTGCCAAACATTTATGTCAAGCCATACCATGTGACCCAGCTAACTTTGGCACCGCGCCTTTCCTGGTTGGCTTGGCAAACAAGAATCCCCCAGCACTTCCATTCCAGGCAGGTGAGCAACTGTGTCCTTCCTTATCATTGCAGTGGAACAACATAATGTGCGGTGGAATAGGCTTCTATTTTTATTGCCATCAAAAACCTTGACACAGAAAGCTAGCGGGGCTTATCGGGTCCATGCGGATAAGTGCAACAAAGGGAAGATTTCTGTTCATTTAAGATGCAAATTCATTCAAGTTGTTCTCTCTTTTCTCTTAACGCCCCAGTTAATGTTGAACTTGTGCCCCGTTCAGTGAGATTCTCTAGCAACCGTCACCACGTACAGTATGGGGGTTACTCATTTTCAGTACTGCTCCGCAGTCGCTGGAGTTCTGACTTGGCAAGTCCCTTTGTGCAGTATAGGTTTATGCCCAAGAAAAAAAAAAAAAACATGTTCTGTAATATTTCTCAACTCATTTTTATCATCAGTAACAGCACGAAAATATGACAGTTCAAATGGTTGCCATTGTAAACGAGGTCTTCCCTGAAACAAGTAATGTCATCAAATTGTGGAAATGGAAGCATTTCCTCGGGTTATTTTTGTTGATGCTAACTTCTTAAAAACCTTGCCAACAGGAGAGTTCAGAAGTTATGGAAGCGTGACAATGGCTCATTTTAAGAAAATCACACTGCAGGCATCGACACTCTGAGAATACCTGCGCTGACCAAACTCGACGGAACAAAAATTAGAACCTCAACATCTCTGTCAAATCATGTGTAATCAAAATTTTACGGGCGCGGTGTTGACCGAAACCAGGGATTCCTTAGGGTGAAAGACACGAAAGCAGCAAAACTCCATTTGCCATTAAGATCCATGCCGTTACTTTAACGATGGCTACATTACCACTGGGGGACTTCGATGGACTGTGTGGAACATGGCCTTGGTTAATGGAAGTTACATAGATATAGAACCATAGATATGACATTATCATGTCATGTAATAGTAATTTGGAATTCTGAAATGGAACAATTTGGCAGCCATCTTACCTGGGTACAGCTATAATAGGAACCTATGGCAAAGTATCATGTACTTTCTAACCCACTGTGATGTCATAATCGGGTCTCAGAAGCCAGATAGCTGATGATTGGCTCATAGATATAAAACCATAGTTACTGGCCACCATCTTACCTGGGTAAAGTATCAAAATTATGCCACTAACTATGACATATGTCACAACTATGGTTCTATATCTATGGGAAGTTACACGTGGAACATTCTGGAACCTGGGAGACAACTACACTATATTGGAATGACAAATGGGTTGACAGTATATACTAAATCTCATAAGCAAGTCATGCACGTCAAAAATGAATAATGTGCAATCATAGAATCGCAGAAACAAAACAAATATTCCATAGTTCATCACAAACATGGCATAGGTGTGCTGAATACTGAAGGTATCACACAAACAATTAAAATAAGCAACATTTTGGTAGTTTTTAACAAAGGATGTTAAGTTCCTCATGTTTTAATTTTTATAATTTGGGTTTGTCTATTCTGGTTAAAACCTGGACATCATCTCTGCTTATATTGTATGTTCACCGACTACACTTTTCCCCTACCACACTCTGAGCAGAATTCACCTAGGAACCCTTGGAAAAGGGCATTAAGCATTACAGGTATTTGTAAAATAAATTACAGGGAAGCTGTTTGTTTTAACACACTATACAAATCACATAACAAGCACAGTATATAGACTAAACCAGACTGACTGGTTGTCATCCAATTCACAAAAAAAAGGTCTTTGGCATAACACGAATGATTGATACATGCAAGATACGTCCGACCAGCTTTGTTAATAGCCAGGAACAAACTAAAGCACATCTAGCACATGTTAACACAGCTACTATTTCATGATAAGCTGTAATTGCAGTACTTTATCATACTGGATCATAGGGATCTTAAGACATGCAGCAGATTCTCTGGCTGCTTTAAAGGAGACATACCACAGAAATAAAACTCCAGATCTCTAGATTATTTTCTTACTCCACTGAATCCATTTTCAGTCAAATGGCCTTTCGAGCACAGTTTTAATCATTTGCAGACGGTATGAAATAACCCTCTGTGGAATTCGTTCTGGTTACCTGCCCTTGTAATTGTAAAGCAGTAAGAATAATTATACATTATCTGCACAGTACCTTTAAGATGAGTTAGCGCTCCATTTGTTCCTGAACATATAGCATTGCTCATGTTAATGGTAAAACTCAAATGGCAGGGAGAAATAATTGAACTGTCTGCCTAATTTTCTAGATCATTTACATCTGAAATTATTTTAGATCCTTAAAGATTTCTGTGACGTAAAAGTATGACAACAGAATGTGAAACTAGTTATAGGGTTGTATGTCGGAAATATGCTTCCCATAAACCTCTTTATCCCTTTCATTCATATCCAAATTCTCCTCAAGTGTCAGGAAATTCTATTTACTGGAAGAAAATTAAGGGATTGTTTTGTGTAAATAACAACATATTGAGAGATCCGTCCATCCATCATCTAACCCGCTTATTCCTGATCAGGGTCGCGGGGGTGCTGGAGCCTATCCCAGCATGCATTGGGCGAGGGGCAGGAATACACCCTGGACAGGCCGCCAATCCATCACAGGGAAATATTGAGAGATGATTATTAAAAATAAGACATGCAAGTAATATTTCCCAGTGATGGTAATGAATAGTATTTTAAAATAGCGAAAATGTAATAATATTTACAAAATTAAAAAAGCGTACTTTATTGATGTTATCATATAAATATACTAGTACTTAAAGTGGTGAAAAAACTTTTTTATATGGAAATACAAATAGTAAGAAGGCATTAGAATTGACCAAAAGTCACCAAAGACATGTATGTCAGGTTAGGTAAACTCCTGCCATTGTCCTTGACCAAGGCACTGGCGTCAGAACTGGAGTTGGTCCCCGGGCGCTGCACTGTGGCTGCCCACTGCTCCTAAGTAGTTAGGATGGGTCAAATGCAGACGACAATTTACCCCACGGGGTCAATAAAGTATAACTTAACTTAACTTATTGTCATTACTTTTCAAAACAAACTGAGGTACTAGGTAAATGCACTGGATATAAAATAGAAGCCTTATCTCCAGTTGACGAATCAGGATTGGTTCTGAGTGAGGGACTTAGATGTGTATGTTTGCCACTAATTCATACTATATCTACCCCAGCATACAATGTATATTCTCCTGTTTATGTATGTCTGTCGCATACAACGCTATTTACGTCATAGACAACAGAACTTCAGACCCGGTGTTTCTATCACAATTTAAAGCAAATATATCAAACGGTGGGAAGGTGTTTGATATTGCTGGTGCACAAAATTCCATTTTCTGAACATGTATAATTCATGCATTAAGCGTGAAACTGTCCTCAATTCAGTACAAATGGGTCCTTAACTATGACTCATAAGTGTTGGCATTTTAAAAATCACTTACAGTTTGTACATTAATGATCAAAATTACTTGTACTGAAGTGGGAAATGTAACACATGCAAATTAAAATCAAGGACAGATTGAATCCAGAATTTTCAAATATGGCCCCTGAAAAGTTTGCCAGACATTATATTTCTGTTAGAGGTGTTTAGGCACTGGAATTTCAAACTGAAATTTTCAAACGATCCACACCTGCAGTAGAACCGTTTGCATGTTGCTTTTTTTTGTTTTCTTTCCTCCGTACAATTAGTGCCTCAGACGGGAAACAAGGAAAATCTGTGAACATGTGAATTCCGGGCTAAATGTGTTTGCAGCGCCTCCTCTGCTTCAGTATGACATCTGCTTATGGGGAGGAACGCTTCCCAAGGGCCTTGTTTGCAGTTTTCACTAATTTCCTCCCATTTATCCCACACTAGGCATCTTCTGAAAGTTTGCAGACTTTGCTTCCTCTGACACAGCACTCCAGTGGCACCCCGAAACTCCTGGGGCCACGGGGGGCTCCACCCGGCCCCTGCTTAAGCAGCCAATATTAACACAGAAGACCCTGGGGTTGGGGGCAAGGTGTGGGAATTCATGAAAAAAGATGGGAGGCTGCCGCAGTGGTGTGTGTGTGTGTGTGTGTGTGTGTGTGTGTGTGTGTGTGTGTGTGCGCAAGTACATGTATGTGTGTTTTTTTGTCTGTGTGTGCCTGTGTTGTGTTTGTATGTATATGTGCATGTGTGTTTGTGTGTGTGTGTGTGTGTGTACATGTGTGCATGTATGTCTGCATGTATGTGTGTACATGTCTGTCTGTGTGCGTGTGAAACTATGTATGCATGTGTGTGTGTCCATGTGTGTTTATGTGTGTGTGTGTGTGTGCTCAGGCATGTGTGTGTTTGTGAGTGTATATATGACGTGTGTGTGTGTATGCGTGTGTCTGCGTGTGCATGTGTGTGTATCTGTGAGTGCGTATGTGTATCTGTGTATATGTGTGTGTGTAGCTGTGTTTGTATCTATATGTTAATGTGTGTGCATGTGTGTGTGTGTGTGTGTGTGTGTGTGTGTGCGCGCGCGCGTGTGTGCATGTGTTTCTGTGTATGCATGGGTCTGTGTGTGTGTGTGCATGTGCATGTGTCTGTGTGTGTGTGTTGTCGGGGAAGTGAGGTTTAAGGAAAAATGGGTTTATTTTTCTGAATCCAGCAGTTCTAACACTCAACGCCCTTGTTAAAATCAGCATGACTTAATTGCCTTTGTGCCCGTGGACTAGGGGGCAGAGAGAAACGCAGATCCTAGGTCAGGTCAGCCTAGAGCAGGCCTCTTGATAATCAAGTACTATTGAATGGACTATGAGCAAGTTTGCCATATCACATTATACATTCTCTATCAGAGGCCGTAATGTCAAAGCTATATACCCGACAGTGTGCATGTGTGTGTGTGTGTGTGTGTGTGTGTGTGTGTGTGTGTGTGTGTGCATGCTCGTGTCTCTCTCTCGCAGGGGGTTAAGGGCTCGGGCAGTGTGTGCGTGTGTGTGTGTTTGTGTGTGTGCACGCTCGTGTCTCTCTCTCTCGCAGGGGATTAGGAGCTCGGGCAGTGTGTGTGTGTGTGCATGCTCGTGGCTCTCTCTCGCAGGGGGTTAGGAGCTCGGGCACATCTCCAGCCTTCATTAGCTGCAGATCATTGTCCTCTCCTTCACTTCTGCATTAATTCCCTCAGACATTAGGGCCCCCGCCACCATTACCGCCCACACCCGCTGATACTGGCTGCCAGGCACAGACGGGGCACCACTATCGGGGTCCTGTGGAGAGCCCCGCTGCGGGAGACTCCTCTCAGCCCTTAGGAAGGAGCGTTACACGTCACTATCCAAAAAAGCCTTTCCTCAATGTTTCTCATTATTTCAGACAGGGCTATTCAACAAAAGCCTCTTCCTGCATTCAAGCCAAGTACATTTTATTTCTTTTAAGCTTTATTCTACCAGGATGTCCCTTTGAGATACAGAAGCTTTTTTTTTTTCCTGAGAGAGAAAAAAAAGAGGGCAGCAAAGATTTAAAGGCATGTTACTTGTCAGAGATATCATACAAGTAACAAAAACAGGCAGACAAAAAAACGATGAAACGGGCAAATAAAAAGTGTATTTAAACATGGACAAAATAAAACAGGGAACACACATTTTGCAGCAGTTTTTAAGGTTTGGACTTAATGGTAAAGGTTTGGACATAAGTGGGTTAATGGTCTAAAATGACCAAGCTGCAATTCCGATTGCAAGGTGTCTGTTGTTTGCCTAAAGTACATTTCCAAACACATTTCCTCTCCTTGTCTCCAGGAGAGGTAATGCGATCAACGAATGAATCAATTTCCTATTTGTCTAAATTTCAAACCTCATTGAAAAACCAGCTGTTTCATGCCTCACTGCCGTAAAAGGACACTTTCTGCATTCCCCATGACGCCATTTCCACATTGTACCAGAGGAAGCACACGATGCCTTCTCCTATTGAAGTCTCAATCATTCCTTCAGGGTGTTCTGAAGTTTCACCGCATGATCAAGTGTGTTGAGTGACAGCTCGCAGAAGCATGGTTTAGATATCAAAAAGCCAGCCGTAATTGGTTCCATATGATGGGATTTACATTGTATTAAAACAAACAAACACAGTGTTTTGTCCTCAAGCTGGTCGCAGAGTGTAAGCCCAGGCCTTGCCCGGCTGGGATGCAGTGCCCTTTAGGCTTACGGAACTACGCGTGGAAACTTTTTTGGAATATACAGACAGTACGACCTTGCCCTACGCGACTTATTAAGAGACGAGGGAAAGGAAATGACAGTTGAGTTTGGACACATTTCCAATGTATGCAACAAGAAAAGAGGGATAAAAAAAATGTGCCACAGCTGTGAGGCTGAGAAGGACTTTTGATGTTATTTACGAAAAAGGTGGTTATACCGGCGAGGATAAGGGCTCTGAACTTATCAAATAGCTACTGCATTTGGCAAAAATGACAACCTTCCTGCCACAAAAGAAACCCTTCCAAGAGCATTCTTCCTTTTTGGATTTCCTTGAAGCCTCTGCCTGGAAGATTGGCGGTGTTACAAAAAGGGGGGGGGGGGGGGGGGGGGCAGCGAGAAGTGGGTGCTTTTGGGGAGAGGGGGGACTTCCGCCCCTCAGCGAGCCTCGCCCACGGCCGCTGTGGTGGGGCGACAGAGGAGGAACAGCAATCAGTCTGTGCTGTGAAGTGTGAAGGCAGTGCCAACGGGCTTTCAGTGCCACCCGAGGGTCCCCCTGCCCCGCCCCCCCCCCCCCCCCCCCACTCACCCCCACATCGCCCCCAATCGCCC